>BQNB010045081.1:0-44500 GCA_026074375.1 Tanacetum coccineum
GCAAACACGTACAATACTAAAAATAAATAGTACATTTATTGACGTCGTCAAAGACTTGAAAACACAGGGTGTTATAATTAGGGCATCATTGTGTATGTTTAGGGCATGTATTTGTATGTTTTAGGGGTAACGTGTAATCAGAGTCAATTATCGATTATTGTTATGATATGAGCATCTGTCAATGTGATTAGGGCATCAAACGAATTGTTATAACGTTTGTTTTGTATAATTAGTGCATCCAAAATATTTGTTACGACATTTCTTAGTATGATAAGAGCATCATGTTAAGTTAGGGCATCTGTTTATTTTGTTTAGTGCATCCATTTGTATGAACATTAGGGCATCATTGTGTATGTTTAGGGCATCTATTTGTATGTTTAGGGTAATGTGTAATCATAATCAGTCATCGTCTATTGTTATGATAAGGGCATCTGCTAGTATGATTAGGGCATCACATGAATTGTTACAACATTTGTATGTATAATTAGTGCATCCAAAATATGTGTTACGACATCTCTTAGTAAGATAAGAGCATCATATTAAGTTATGAAATTTGTTTGTTTTGTTTAGTGCATCTATTTGTATGAACATTAGGGCATCATTGTGTATGTTTCACTAAAATATGTGTTAAGACATCTCTTAGTATGATAAGAGCATCATGTTAAGATATTGCATCTATTTGTTTTGTTTAGTGCGTCCATTTGTATGAACATTAGGGCATCATTTTGTATGTTGCATCCAACATATGTGTTAAGGCATCTCTTAGTATGATAAGAGCATCATGTTAAGATAGGGAATCTGTTTGTTTTGTTTAGTGCATCCATTTGTATGAACATTAGGGCATCCATTTGTATGAACATTAGGGCATTTATTTATATGTTTAGGGTAACGTGTAATCAGAATCAGTTATCGATTATTGTTATGATAAGGGCATCTGTTAGTGTGATTAAGGCATCACACGAATTGTTACAACGTTTGTTTGTATAATTAGTGCATCCAAAATATTTGTTACGGCATCTCTTAGTATGATAAGAGCATCATGTTAAGTTAGGGCATAAGTTTGTTTTGTTTAGTGCAACCATTTGTATGAACATTAGGGCATCATTGTGTATGTTTAAGGCATCTATTTGTATGTTTAGGGTAACGTGTAAATCATAATCAGATATCGATTATTGTTTTGATAAGGGCATTTGTTAGTATGATTAGGGTATCACACGAATTGTTACAATGTTTGTTTGTATAATTATTGCATCCGAAATATGTGTTACGGCATCTCTTAGTATGATAAGAGCATCATGTTAAGTTAGGGCATCTATTTGTTTTGTTTAGTGCATCCATTTGTGTGAACATTGGGGCATCATTGTGTATGTTTAGGGCATCTATTTATATGTTTAGGGTAACGTGTAATCATAATCAGTTATCGATTATTGTTATGATAAGGACATCTCTTAGTATGATAAGAGCATCATGTTAAGATATGGCATCTGTTTGTTTTGTTTAGTGCATCCATTTGTATGAACATTAGGGCATCATTGTGTATGTTGCATCCAAAAATATGTGTTACGACATCTCTTAGTATGATAAGAGCATCATGTTAAGATAGGGCATCTGTTTGTTTTGTTTAGTGCATCCATTTGTATGAACATTAGGGCATCATTGTGTATGTTGCATCCAAAAATATGTGTTACGACATCTCTTAGTATGATAAGAGCATCATGTTAAGATAGGGCATCTGCTTGTTTTGTTTAGTGCATCCATTTTTATGAACATTAGGGCATCATTGTGTATGTTTAGGGCATCTATTTGTATGTTTAAGGTAACGTGTAATCATAATCATTTATTGATTATTGTTATGATAAGGGCATCAGTTAGTATGATTAGGGCATCGCACGAAGTGGTACAACATTTCTTAATATAATAATACAACATTTGTTTGTTTTCAAACAGATGCCCTTTAGTATCTCAAACAGATACACTAAAATGTATACTTATCGAAAAAAGTAGAAAAAAAAAGTTTGTGAAAAGAAATTTTCGGGAAAAAAAAATTCGGAAAAATTTGTTTTTAAAATATCAATATTTTCAAATTTTCTATTTTTTTTTCAAAATTTTGAACTTTTTTAAAATTTTCAAAAAAAAAATATCGATTTGTTTTTCAAATTTTCGAACTTTTTTTCAAATGTTCGATTTTTTTTTCAAAATTTTTGAACTTTTTTTCAATTTTTTGATTTGAAACAATCGATTTTTTCAAATTTTCCAAATTTTTGAATTTTTTTTCAATTTTTTGAACTTTTTTTCAAATATTCGATTTGAAAAATATCGATTTTTTTTCAAAATTTTGAACTTTTTTTCTTATTTTCGAACTTTTTTTCAAGTTTTTGAACTTTTTTTTCAAATTTTCGAACTTTTTTTCAAATTTTTGATTTGACAAATATCGATTTTTTTAAATTTTCGAAAATTTTCCAAATTTTCGAATTTTTTGAACTTTTTTTCAAATTTAAAAAAAAATATCGATTTGTTTTTTCAAATTTTCGAACTTTTTTTCAAATATTCAATTTGAAAAATATCGATTTTTTTTTCAAATTTTCGAATTTTTTTTCCAATTTTCAAACTTTTTTTCAAATTTTTGAACTTTTTTTCAAATTTTCTAAATTTCTTTTCCAATTTTCCAACTTTTTTTTCGAATTTTCAAAAAATATCGATTTTTTTCAAATTTTCGAAATTATTTTTTTCCTAATTTTCGAAAAAAAAAATTAATTTTCGATTTTTTTTTCATATTTTTGAATTTTCAAATTTTAAATTTTCGATTTTTATAAAAAATTTCTGATATTTTTATAAAATTTTTAAAATTAATAAAATTATATATTTATATAAATATATAAAATTAAATGATATACAATCTCACCCTTAAAGAATAAAGAAAGTTACAAACAACCCCCTGTAGTTTAGGGTTAAAAAAAAGAAGGGGAAGAGACTTGATCCAAAGGTAATTGATGGGTTTTCTAGGTTTTCCACCGAGATGAGGTTTTCTCATGATCCCATCCCTATATATATTTATTATCATACTATTTAAATATATTATATTGATATTTTATATTTTTATTCTATTAGAATATAATAAAATAATAATAAAATAACAATAAAAAATAATAATAAAAAATAATTAATAAAATAAAATATTTTCATTTTAACCTTTAATTTTTAAACATTTGTACTTTTAGACTTTTTATTTTTTTTCAAAATTTTTCTCTAGCCTTTAATATTTAATAGTTTTTACCATTAGTCCTTCTTTAGCTACAAAACATAACAAGTGTTAAAAACGTTTTAAATTTAACAAACCACAACAACATCACTTAATCTACTTAAGATCCACAAATCAATTTCACACATCGGAATTCAATGGAATCATCAAGTTTAAATTCTGAAGAGATGGAATTGCAACATATGCAACTGGATGAAAGGAAACTACATCTGGGCTAAAATTCAACTTTTTGGGAGGAAATTTAAATTTTTACGGTTAAAAATTAACGGCAAAATTTTAAATTTTCAAATTTTTTTTCCTACATTTAGAATTGGATTCATAAGAGAATATCAAATTTTAGCGAAATAAATTTTGAAATTAGTTTTTGGAGGAAATATTCATGGGTTAACTGTTCGAACCACACAACACTTCATAATCATCGAAAAGATCCACAAATCAAGTTCACCCTTCGAAATTCAATGCAATCATCAAGTTCAAATTCAAAAGAGGGAGAATTGCAACATATGCAAATGGAAGAAAGGGTACTACATCAAAAATGCTTGGCATTATTTGAAAAGCTCAAGAAACATCTTGGATTTCTCCATACGTCTTTTAACTTCATAAACCCAAGACTATTTGAAGTTGCATTTTGTATATTCTTCCATGAAGAGCATCAGACTTTCAGAGAGAAGATGTACCAAAATTTGAATCAATTACAATGGCAACTTGAAAGAGACAGTTGTCATGGGCATAATTCTAAGACTTGTCTTGGGCCATGATTCGAAGACGTGTCTTGTTATACCCAGAACACAGTTCAAGGAATTTTTTGATTCAAAATAGGTGAATGCTTCAGATTTTCAAAACAAATGTTGGCAAAAGAACTTCATAGACGGAACGAAATGGGAACCTGAAAATTTCAGACGTACTTTACTCCAATATTTGGAAGAACTTGACAAGCTTATTGATGAAAGAGTACTTAAATACGATGCATTACGGATGAAAGAGAAAGAAGTTCAAGCAATAAAAGAGATTAAAAATGGTTGAAGGAAAGTGAGATGCAAAAACAAGATAGTTCGGTCACTGAGGGTGTAGTAACAGAAGATTGTTTGGTCACTGATGGTGCAGATATTGGACCTTCTTATGACAGTGACACAGTGTCTGAGGTACCTCATGATATGTTTGCTAATATGTTTGAAAATATGATGATTCATGGGATACAAAGTCATGAACAACCTGAATCTATTCCTGACACATATAAGGTGAATGGGAATAATAGTAATATTATTTCTAATATATCAAATATGGATCCGAATAGAGATAAGGAAGAACATGATGACGTTGATTATGAGCAATAGCGTGCTTTCTTTGCTGCCCTGATCAATAACCTTAAATGTGATGTTGAAAAATGTAATGAGGTTAATCGTGAAGCTCAACAAGAGAATGGCTTATTGACAAACGAGATTGAGAGATATAAGGAAAAAGAAAAACATTTTGCAAAAGATATGATAATTGAATCTGAATACTGCAAAAAGATTAAGCTTTTCAATGATGAAATTTCATACTTTAAATCTCAAGCTTATGAAAAAGATAAGACATTCGCCAAGAAAAATGAAAAGTATGATGAGTATGTCCAACCGCTTTTAGAAAGGAAAAATGAATTTGAAAAGGAAAATTTAGAGTTTTTGAAACTTGATAACAGACTTCGAAAAGGAGGACAGACTGATCATACTCTTCGAATGTTGCATCCAAAAGAAGACAATGTTCAAATAGGAAAACATGGCCTTGGCTTTGAGAACCAAAATGATAATGTGAACCCAAGTGTATTAAACAAAGCCAAGGAGTTAGCACCATGTTTGTATAACATTGACAAAATGTGAAAAGATGAACTTTTAGATCATAAGATCATTTCTGAAGAGGAATCAAAATCTGAAGCTGAAATACGTTTGTAAGTAAAACAAAGAAAATATCCGCAATCATATCATGGCTTTGTATATGCGGAGACTCAATTTGAAGAACCACCAAAAGTTCCTTTAAAAAGAAGAAATGTTAATTTGAAAGAACAATTGGAACAAGTTCAACTGAGAAATTATGATCCAAAACTTTGGAACAGTCTTCCAATGAAATACTTTTGTTATGAACGTTTTAAAAAATAGAACTTAATCGAGGTGATTTGTTTAGAATGAGTTTTGAACAGAGTATCAATGAGAGAGTCAAAAATCGATTGTCAAAAGAGTTTGAACCTTTAGTTAAAAACGTCAATCTTTAACTAAACTGCTTTGAAAAGAGTCTTGTCAAAAAAATGAAAGATGATTTAAAGTATGTCATGTCTCTTGAAAACGAGTTTGATGAAACATGTTTAATTTTGGATATTCAGCAAGAATTCTTCAAAACCCAGTTTGAGTCAACCATATCTGAGTCATATAGCCGTGTGCATGAGAACGAGATGTTTGAACAAAATTCTTCTTTGGAAAGTGAAAATATTTGTCTTAAAAATAATGTTGCACAACTTCAAAAAGATTTTTCAAATCTAGAGGCACAAAGTATTGCTTTTGAAATTGCACTTCAACATAAAAATCAAGAAAATAATTCTTTGAAAACGTTGCAAAAAGAAAATGAGAATATTTTGGCATCATTACAAATAGAAAATGCACATTTGAAACAGACTTATAAAGATTTGTTCGAGTCAGTTCAAAGTTCAAAGTTTGAAAATATTCAATGTGATGAAGTCAAATTTAAGTTCGATTTTGATGAGATTGAACATTTGAAGTTGGTTTACAAAAATTTGTTTGATTCAATCAAAAAGTCCCGAGTTCAGACACAAAGTTCAAACGTTTCTCAAAACGAAGCAGAAAATTTAAAGTCTCAGCTGTTTGAGTTTGCGGATAAAAAGTTTGATAAAGTTTTTCAAAAGATTGAATCAATGAAAAAGAAAAAGTTTGGATCTCGAAACTCAAATGATTTCCTTCAACAACCTTTGTATGATTCTGATCCGTCTACTGTTGGATCAGAATCGGGGGAGAAAAAGATTCTTTTCGGAAATGAAACTTCAAGTTTTGAAACAAAGATTAAGGAGCTGGAAATGACTCTAGCTCAACAAACAAAAGATTTTAAGGATGCCAAAGTTGATTTTTCAAAGAAAACAGACAAGTTTGAATCTTACTTTGAAAAACTTGAAAAGACAAAAGTTGTCCTTGAACGTCAATTAGATTGTAAGATTCAAGATTCTAACGTCAAAAAAGATCAGTTTTTGAAACACAAGATCTTATTTTAATCAAAAGGAATATAGTGATTTGAGAACTTCATACAATGCTCTAAAAGCAAAGTTTGATTCTCTAAACCGGGATAAAGGGAAATCTCCAATCTTAAATTTTTCAACATCAAAAGTAAGTGTTTCGAAGAAGATTTACACGGGTGAATCTTCAAACTCATTTCAGAAAAAGGTCTCTCATTTACAACATACTCTTTGCAAAAAGATAGGAAATTCTTTAAGAAGCCTCAAGTTTTTGAACAACCGACTTCTAAAAGGCTTTTAAACTCAAGTAAGAAAAGGCAGACTTTTGAAACTCTAAAATCTCGTTATACACCAATAAGGCAAGTTTGGAGACCGAAGCAAAGTCATTCAAAACCTTTCAAGAACTCAAAAACAGAAATGCTTTCATTGCAAAACAAGAATGACTCTACTTTGATTATTCCAAACAGTGGAAGATTTCCATTTATTTCAAAAAGGAATTCTCAAAATAAAACTTATAATTTCAACAACAAATGGAAATCTCCTTCTTTTTCAAGATTTAAAACTCCTCAAGCAACACTAAATTTTCATAATCAATGGAAAAACAAAAGGAATTTTAAATCTCCATTGATTCCACAAGCATTATTTCCAAATGAAACACTGGTTTCTAGTCCGCGTTGGAATTCAACTTCTTTGCATCAATTTAACACAACTTTTAAATGGTTTTCTAGATTTGGTAAACCCATTGGCACCATGCTTAAATGGGTTCCAAAGGTTTTGGTCTAATTTGTTGTCATAATGGTTGTTGGCTAAATCAGGTCAACACCCGTGCTTCAAATAAAAGGAAAATATATGCTTCAGTGTATTTATCCTTAACAACAAAAAGAGAAATATTTTCGGTCTTTAGCTATTTAATCAAAACATTCAAAGTTTTGTAGCTCAAGTCAATGGTTTGTTATTAAATAACAGATAACAACCTATGTTTTCAAAGAAAAGAAAGTGTATGTGTCAGTGCACTTATCTTAAGAAAAAAAGAGAAATCTTCTTATTTTCGAGCAAATTAATTCAAAAAGGTTTTCAAAAATTATTCATACTGATTTGCTCATCTAAAATATACTTGTATACACATCAGTGACCAAACTCGCTTTTCAAATAAAAAGAAAATGTACTCTTCAGTGCGCTTTACCTTCAAAAGAAGAGAAATCTTCTTATTTTCGAGCATAACTTATCAAAAACTTTTTAAAAGTCTGCTCAAAACTTTAACTTCTAAGTATTTCAACTTAGAACTCAGACTTCAAAGAGAGGAAAGTGTAGAACTAAGTACATTTATCCTAACAACGAGAAGCTTACACCTTCTTGGACTTGAGCTGATTCATCACTGACACTTCAAAGTTTTTGAGCTCTAGTACTTAGTTTTCAAAAGTTTGATACACATACTTTTCAGAGTCTATATCAAAAAGATTTTTCAAAATCTTTCCAAATTGTGTGTTCAACACTCCCTTCCTCACTAAATCCTTTGACCGATATGCAAATTTTAAGGGGGAGCAAGAGAAAAATGTTCCAATAATAATAATCATGCGTATATAATCGTTTTCTCCCATGTGCTTTTAAAATACTCAAATAGCCATTTTATTTTATTGGTATCAAAAATATCATATGGTATGCTATTTTTGAGGGGGGGAAAATTAGGTTAAAATGGATTAAAAAATGTGACCGTCTTTGACTCAAGTACGAACTCTTTCCTCCATGTTACAAAACAATTTCGAATATCGATGCACATGTGTAGGGGGCATTTCTTAAAAGATGAAACTCTCAAAGTGTAAAAAGTTTTGATTAATCTATCAAACACTTTGATTGATTTTCAAATGGTTTTATAGTTTCGATCTTTATACCCAACAACCCATTAATTCACAAAGGCGATGAAGTCATAAGGTGGTAGGGTTAGGTATAAGTCTGATGATCCAAACAAAACTGGAGGGATCTACCCAAGGACATTCCACTAGATAGAATTAGAAGTCCTTAGGAAAGATGGAGTTGAATGGAAATATGAGAATAAAGTTGACTAAGGCATGAGTTAGCACTGGAACAATCACAACAAGGTGCTAGTAATGACGTCTTGGTAAACACTGAAGGGGTTGAAGAATGAAAAAGAAATGTATGGATAAAGGGTGAAAAGAAAGAAGCCATCCATACAACTTAGGCAGAAATCGGGTCAATACATAATCTATCGGATATTAAAAAGATGATGTTTGGTATTGAAGGCAAGACATCATCGACCCAGTATGCAATGCACAACCCTTCCCAGCCACTCAAGGTTCTTTCGAAAGAATCTTGTTTCAATTCTCACAGAGATTAAACACGTTATCTATCAACTTTCTTATTCCGAGTTAGTTGATATTTAAAAGGTGGCAGTTAGCTCCAGCCTCCGCTCACTAAAACTAAAAACGCACTTATTGAGTCTAGAGCCAAAAGAGATCATTAATAAATCTCGTTAAGATACAATTCCAAAATACACTTGTTGTTCACCATCAAGAACACAAGTTGTAATTAAGAGTCCTACGCATTATCTTTGTGATTTTGCCAGAACATCAGAGTGATACTTAATAGTATTCACAGTGACAATGGAAATCCTACCAGTGCCAACATCAAACAAGCACTGCGGCAGGTGACTTGTGAGATCCTATATGGATCAAACTTATGACAACTGAATATCAATTTTGGTTCAGTATACGAATTGACAAATGAATTTTGAAAAGATAAAACTGTTGGGGAGTTATAAAGAACCCTTTGTTCCTTAACTCACCAACTGATTTTCCTAAAAGCAATTTTCAATCTTATGTCCATGAGAAGCCTCACAAGGGTATCTGGACAGGAAAGTTGAACACGAATTGACAACTCAATCGGGAAGATAGTAACTTACCGATTCACTCTTACCATGATGTCAGCTTTGAGACACTCCGGTAACGAGAATGGCTAGTGTAGCTGTGAAACCCTGTCAAGGAGATTCTTTTGAATTCTACCCGATCACAGGCAGTATTTATACTAATTAACGAGGAACCGTGGTTATTGAAACCTTATTCGACAAAGTGACAAAGACACTTTCGTCCATATATGTTGTTTATTACTAACCTAAACATGTAGGTTTTCCCGACGGTAGCAGCGTCTAGTCTATGACGAGTCAGATTCACAGCCACATGCTCATACTCGACCAACAAGTATAAAGACATTATGAAAGCTCAAGTACATGTTTCAAAAGTCTTTCGCTACTCTAATACTCAATGTCTTCCTTAAAGTCACGAAGTGTTAAAGTTAAAGAATTTCAAGAAAGATGATTACACAAGCTTTCACGATAAGGAAAGGTATGAGCATGTTGGTCCGAAAGTTACAAGATCAGAAGAAGGCAAAAGATTACAAGATGATGAAAAGAGATGATTATTACAAAGATGATCAAGTAATGATGAAAGATCTCAAAGGCAAAGTCAAAAGACAAAGATAAAGACAAAGACAAAGAAAAGATTAAGATCAAGATCACAAGAGCATGATTGGAACAAAAGGAGCTAGCACAACTATTACATGAACAAGACTCAAGATCAAGACAAGAAGCATCAAAGATCGAAGATCAATGTTACAAAGAGAGATCTCTATGATCACTCCTTAAGGGGAGATTGTTATAAATTCAGAAAGTGTTGATCATTTATGAGATCTCAACGATCGTCCCTTAGGGGGGATTGTTAGAAATTCAGTTTTTAGTGAAGTGACGATCATTATCGATCTCACGAGCCTTGTAATAGTTAGATGATATCAAGTGTGTAATAGTTAGTTCGTGAAGCTAGTTCATTAGCATAATCTATGTAATAGACCAAGGCCCGGCCTATGGAAGCCCACCATAATGCCTATGGCCGGCCATAAGGGACATATATAAACCCTCTCTACTCATAGAGAGGGGGTGTGAGTGTGTGTTTTGTAAGAAAAATCCTCTCCTTCGTTATGCTTAAGTGAAATATTTATCCAAACACTCTCCACCATTCTCCTTTCTCATCTCTTCTCTATTTCGTATGATGTGTGCTAGATTTATGTGAAAACCATATTCTTCAGTTCCTTCATAAACTGGCTTTTGATCTCGAAGTTAATGTTATTTCCGGTTTTAGGTCTCACCACGCCCGTTCTATTGTTACCTCTAGTCGAAGCCATGTATTGCTCCATAGTGAGCGTGTTGATATCTACATCACGTAGAATTTACCTGAAAATCACCACGAAAAACTAGCAGATTATGCCACAAAACAAAAAAATAACAAGAAACTTGAAATATACATAAATAAAAACAAAATATGTACAAACACTCAAATTTAAAACCTATTTAGTTCCCAGGCAACGACGCCAAAAACTTGATGCGTATTTTCTTTTAACTAATTACCAAATTTTAAATTTATAAAACTCGATCACCTATGGTCTACAAACGCACTAACGGGTAGAGAACCCGGTCGTGTATTGTGTAGGCTTGGTAAATCTAAGGTCATTCCCAAGAGCTAAGTGATTAGATTAATAATTTGAATTGTCACAGTTTTTAAAGCTGATTTGGTTTTAATTATGCAACTAAATTAAATAACAGGAATTAAAATGTTTTTCTAATCAAGGGAAGAAATTGTGTTAACCTAGTTAATCCTCTATTAACGCAAAGATTCTATTTCTTAGTGAAATGTCTAACTCTCGTTATATATGGTGGTTCTAATATCATTAGGCCCGATTTTTATTCGCAACTTAACCTATAATTCCTATTATCTCAACCCCGTTGCTCATGGAAGTCGGGTATCTAGTTTATAGTCAGTACATCCCCAACTATTCTAAAGACTTGTCTAATGCCGACAATCCCACTACTCGACATTTAAACCCTCTAATTAGGTGCAAGCTAACTAAAAAATTTCCCGTGCTATTTAAGTACCTAATCTATGCAGGCGGTGATATGGTCAACCCCTATAATCGAGATGGTGGGCCCATCTCAAGTAACCTACTAGACTAGTTTTCAGTTGTTCACCTACTCACTAGCTAATAAGCTCTACACTAGCCTTAGCACTACCAAAACGCGGGAATTGATCAACAAGCAAATAGAATATCCATGCAAAACGATAATTAAACAAAGAAATAAGAATCACAACATTAATAAAATCATAAATAGGCTAACACTTAAAATGATTAGCCAATCATATTGTAAATTATAGAAACAGTAACGAATAAAACATTAATCGAATTAAACATAATTTTCGATACAATTTACTTGATGTTAAGCTAATAATGATGATGATTAGAAGTGAACTCTCCCTTGAAAAGTGGTGGATGATTACTGGAAAATGCCTTGGAATGGCGCCCTAATCGTCCCTTGGTAAGGGAGGAAAAAGAATCTTGAATTGTGAAGAATTCGGCCTCTATTTATAGGTTACGAATTAGCTATGACGTAGTTGAAATCGAAGAGCTACACCGTAGTTACTTCCTGGAACTCTTAAATTGTTTTTATTCTAAAGCTACTGCGTAGCTGAATCGACTAAGCTACGGCGTAGCTTATGACCTTACAAAAGCTACTACGTAGCTCAAAGCATGAAAGTTGTGATATCTATTTCATCTTTCCATGGCCACTTGAATCATCTAAAAAGAAGCTCATATGAAGAATTTATGGTCAAAATACTAAAGCACACTTTCTGGAGATATTTCGTGAACATTTCTTCAACTTTCGACTTCGTTTCTTTACTTGATTCTTTCACGAGTCACCCATAATGAACGCCAAATCGCAAGTAGGTTACTCCTTGAGTATTTCTTCATTTTTCCTCGTCTTTTCGTTCCAATGCCTTGATTAACCTGAATCTGCAATATAAACGAATTTAGTACCAGATTCATATTAAAACAATATAAAAGAAGGCAATAAACATAAGAATTTGATATAAAAAAGTATTAACTATTTGATGTTATCAAGTGTCGCGACCTAATTTAATGAGCCGCCTTCGGAACAATACAATATGTTCTATATGCACATGAGATTTGTAAATTTTTATCACCCATATAGACTTTATGTTAGGGCCTTATAAGATTTCACATGTGAAAACCTTGGAAAGACACACATCTATATCAAAACAGAAAATAAGCGAGCTGTCCAGATTTTATACCCGACTTTAAACGGCCATAACTCACTCGTTTCTTAATGGGTCGCATCGAAACTAACGCTCACACTTAGTCTATGTCTTAGTTTTCCAACCATTATGATAACATTCCCAAATTCAGAGTTTAAGGCATTTAAATAACTATTGTAAGACACGAAGTCAAGCTGATTGACACGCGAGTTCATATAATTTATTTAAAATACCAACCAACTCCGTAGAGCTTGAAATTTATGCGGAAATCTTCGTAAGACGTTATTATCTCGTGGTTAAAAGATTTTTACCAAAAGTATTTAGTAAGGTAATTAAAACTAGATTGCAAGGTGGCCTATTTTCTGGACAGAGTTAGTATGTGTTACAACTAAGTTTATATCAAATTATAACACAACAAATCTATAAAGTTGATTTGAAATAATGCAAGTTATGATAAATATGAGTAAATTAGTATATAATGAAATGATTATACGAAATTGATGGTGTTTGAAGGTTAATTTGTGCACAAAAACTAACCCAAGACCTTAGAAAACACTATATTCCAACTCCAAAACCTTAGTTTTTTGTATAAACTCTTAAAGAACTTTCACCCTTGCTTGAATACTCCTAAATATGGTTGAGATTGAGAGAGTTTTTGAGAGTGCTTATGTGTGTTATGAGAGTTGTTAGGAGGTTTCTTTATATAGCAAGAAAAGTGGCATGGTCAAAACCACTTTGGTATCAAATATTGACTAGTTACCTTTAAATAGGAGTTTGAGTGTGCATGGGGGAGGAGGGATGTTGTGCCATACAATGTGATTGACAAGGGAGAGGGAAAGAGGGAACACCAAGTGAAAGGACTAGCCAACATTGCTTTTACATGGGGTTGTGTTAGACATGGTTTGGTAGGGATGGAGTTTACAAGGTGGAAAGGTAGTGTTGGGGTTTCTAGTTTGGGAGGTGTTAGGTGCGGGAGTCTGGCCATATAAGGGTATGAGGGGGAGGGATATGATTTTGTAAGAGTTTAAATACTTTTAGATGTGTTATTACAAAGGTTGTGAGGGTATTGGGTATGTAGCGCATGCATGCATGAAATGTAATGCAAGACTTGAATGATTTACGTAAGATTTGTAAAACCGAATGCATATGATTATAAAATAATGTTCATGAGGATAATAATGTACTTGCTTAACGTAGACTAAACTTAGTCTGGTGACGGGATTCGTTCAAAGATGTTTCTCGTTGTACGCGAGATAACTTAACGGTTATAAGTAAAGTGAAGTATGTACGCGTTTAAAGTAAAACGTTCAAGTAAAAAAATAAATTTTTAACCTACTAACAAACCCCTTAAACTTTTTTTTAATCCTCTAAGCCGTCGGCTCGGCTCGGTGTGTGAACAATGTCAGCTCAAGCCACGACACCATAGTGCACCAAAGTCGTCTCACTCCCTCAAGCCGATCCTCTAACTCGGCCACTTCGCAACAGTGTCTGCTCTAAACCCAACTTTGACAAATGTTATATAGTATAATTGTGCATGATGCCTACAATGATTTTAGTAATCACATTATCCTTCGTATTAAATTATAAGTCCACTTTTAAATGCACACAATTAAAATTCTTACTAACAAACTTTTCACGAATCAAATATCATCTCCAAGCACTAAAGTTTTTTTTATTAGTTTAAATTTGAAAATGTAAAAGTGTTTTGGAACAATTCAAAATAGAAATATTTATACTACATATAGTGCATATTAGAATCTCTCTTTTCATTTAATGACCAATTTTTTTTAAGTATTTCAACTTATAAAGCACATTGTACAATATTTGTAATGCGTAAATAAAACTTAATTTTAACCATTACAAGTTTTAAAACTTTGTTTAAAATTATTAAATGCGCTGATACATCAATTTAACACATATAATCAATGCTAATAATAAAAATATCATCTTACTCAAACGTACAACTAATATAACACATGATAGAAACCAAGTAAGTTACTAATTTATTATTTTAATTAGGGTTTTTCTAACTTGTGCCTTTAAGGCCAAAGTTAAAAAAGGTCCCACAACCTGTGTGTCACTTTTTTAATGACCAGCAATCATTGTATGGTCTTCATATCATGCCTCACAACCACTGACTGATCATTCAGAAGATGACACTCAGTCACTAAGTCCCTTCTTAACATATGCCCTTAGGCACAAGTTAAAAGATCTTTTTAGTTATAATCTAAGCAAATAAAAAGAATGCAATTTTGAACATATATTATAAAGTTTAATTTTATATATATCAAATAGTCATGTTAAACAACGGAAAAACATTACTCGGTAAAATATTTAGTATCATAATTGTATAATTAAAAACATTAATATTGGTTGAATAGTTAAAATATTCCACATCAAATTATTAACATCTATAAATTTATTGTCAAAAAAACGTAATAAATTAAAATACATTGTTCGTCGAAACTTTTATTTTATATTATCCGTCGCCGCAATACGCGAGTACCCTGCTAATAGACTTATAAATCTACATAGTGGTTAGTGGGATGCTTTTTGTAAGAACCGGGTAGTACTTTTAAATTAAACATGTGACACATGTCAAATTATTAATAAAATCATATAGTCGATCACTCACACTAATAGCAAGGTTGGATCAAGTGGTTATCACATTTGTCTATTGAGACAGAGGTCAAAAGTTCGATTCTCACTCTTTGTAAGGCCGGTGGTCTTTTTCTACCTTTGGTAGAACCGAAAGCAGCCTTTCTACAGTGGGTAGGGGTATGACTATCTACATCTCAACCTCCCCATACACCGTGGAAGATGGTATTGAGATTCATAATTCGTGGAAGACGGGTATTGGGTGTTATTTTTGTTTAATCGATCACTCACACTGTTTTATTTTAAGATTTTAATTTATTTTCCTGCTATAAAGCAGACTGCTGTTTTTATCTTTGAAGTTATTTAAAGAATTTTATCATATTATTCCTATCTTGCGATGCAACAACGGGTTTAAGTATGCGACGACAAGCGAGTCTGGGAAAGCGGTTTCGGATTCTATGTGCGTATTGTTGAATTGTCTAGAGAACGTAAAAAGACAAAAGGATGAAGGTTATTACAGTTGAAAATGGTGTTTTGGTAAATATAAACAAAATGAGGGTTGAACAGTTGAAATGGAAGGAAACGCGTATAGGTGCATTCATGTGTGATTCGTGGAAGCAAGTGAGGATACTCTTCTTTTTGTTTTTTTAGTTTAGCACCACAAATATTTATTGATGATAAATATGATAAGTCTTCTTTTAATTAATTTCATGATAATATTTTGATCCTTCCTCCCAATTTCATTCTGTTTTCCTGCTTCTTACCAATTGATGTGTGTTTTTGTGTTTGGACTTTTTTTTTCTTCTTTTCATTATTTATCGGTCGTCAATGTTGTTCATGACCACTTTTATCTATTTATATCTATATTATATAAAATGGATGTATTTCATTTTCTAAAAAAAATTATTTAAAGAAACAAAAAAAAATATAAAAGTTGACTTGAGAATACATGTAAAAGTTGACTTAAGAAGGTTTATCAATACTATACGAGTATTAATTTTCTTCCGTCTCACTTACTCTATTCTAATATGGTGTACATAAAAAACTACACACACAAAGTAGCGCTATTTTTTTTAGAACGGCCACAAAGTAGCGCTATTATACACCATTTCTATTATGTGCGAGTAATAATCTAGTATAATTGGTACTCGTATACCAATGGGCTTATGTTCCAATGAAATCTCATGTAGTGTAAAAAGGTCTTCAACCAAATAATTATAGGTTCAAATCTTGCTCAAAACATTTTTGATAGTTTTGTGTAGAGTGAGATCAATATATATTCAAAAGAGTGTTGATATATATGCCTACAAATGAGACCTAAAATTAAACCTACTCCATACATTTTTTGCCAAGTGTTTTTCACATCTTCTCTTTCATCATTCTTCACCAATCAATTTTTTAAATCCACCAATCACAAGTTTAAGTCCAATTTTAGGTTCAAGTTTTAGGTACACAATTCATTTTCCTATCCAAAATTATCTAAATACCCAATCTATCAATTTTAGTCGCTCAATTTTCATCAAAATAAAAAAAATTCACTTTTCATCTTTTAAAAAAAATAAAATATCTTGCAAACGGTAAATCGTCAAACGATAAAAAAATGCACCATCGCGACGAGTATTTTTTTTATCTTTCAGTAGACGAGCACTTCGATATACTTTCGACGAATAAAATTTATTTTTTCAGTTACGTCTGGAAAATCATATGTGATTTAAAATCACATGTGATTTGTATCACAAATCACATGTAATTTCATAAAATCCCATGTGATTTTTCCAGACGTAACTGAAAAAAAAAACAAAAAAAATCGAAAGTATATAAAAGTGTCCCGCTATAGAAAGATGATTTAATTCTCGTCGCGATGGTATGGTTCATTTTGCGTAACGATTAATGGTTTGTGAGATATTTAATTTTTTAAAAAGATGTGGAATATAACCATCTGGGCTAGCTCAGATGACCACCAAAGGTAATCTTGGGAAGGTTGTTACACATGAGAGATGACTCGGGTTCGAGCCTCACCTTGGGGTTTATCCCCTAAGGCGAAGGTTCGAGTCTTACATATTGCCCAATTGGATGTCAGTGTGAACTCGAATCACTAACAACTAACTTGCCGTTTAAAAAAAAAGCTAGAAAATGTTTTTTTTTTAATTTTGTAAAAAAATAGTTCACTATGATTAATTTATTAGGTCTTTAATAACTTTGGATATAGATTTGAATTTTTCTCTTGTTGCGATGTATATAGTGTGAGTTATTGCAAAATTACTGTTCTAAAGTAAATGAAAAACAATTAATTTAAGAAAATGAATGAACCTTCTACTTGTCTACTTCAAACAAAGGGATTTTCACTAGCGTTTTATCATGCACGATTGATACTTTTGTTTCGTTCACTTTTAGCTAATAATCTAACATTATACATAAACGAGGTTATAAGCCCGTGTTTCCGTTGCAGAGTGTTTATTTGCGGAAGTACTCAAATATATATTTCGTATATTAGTGAATAGCTAAAACAATGTATAAAACTTCAATTACATATTGTATTTACTATGAGTCAAAACAACAAAAAATTGTAAGCAAATAGAATTTTTCAAGTGTGTACACTACCTACCTTCTTCTGATTTAAACTATTTTGGATCAATTTCAAGCGAGTCCAGTTGCAACTACCGGAGGGCTATGCAAACGCTTACGCCGCTACATGAAGTGCTCTTTTTGCAACTGCTGCTGATTTTGCGGCAGCAACCCTTTCAAAATACAACATGGTTAACCAGTTTGCACACACAGCCACGTCATCAACCCGCCATTTTTTGTCGTGTAAACATCCTTTTAATACGTGTGGCATTTAGTAATTGAGACGTATATGACAGGTGCTGGAACAAAAAACCACTTTTAAACATTCTAAGGTCACGAACCAAACAAAATATAGCTAGCTTGTCTGTTTTCCAATTATGCAGATCCAGAAAGTCTTTTACCGCCCCTATATATAAACCAGTTTATATGAATCTAATATAAAAAAATCTAAGCAAATTTAATCTTTGAAATATTTGCAAGAATATCATTGACTTGTAAACACGTGAAAAACAAACCACAAATATATATATATATATATATATTTACCAATGACGTTTGACGTTTCTCCAGGAAAAATATTTTAAGCTTAAAGACTAAAACTTAATTTAAAACAGCGTAATACCTTAAAAACAAACTTATATTTGATATTTGAGAGAGAATTGTGTGAAATTCGATGTCTCTCCATATGATACAACTAAGGCTTTTATAGCCAGATTTTACACACTATTAGACCTAACTCCAGTAATTGGAGATAGAGGCAGGGTCCATTATTTTGTTTTTGACACAATAAAAAAGCTGGGACCTACACCTTTTTGACAAACTGGTACATAATAATTTACATATGCGTCATTGCTTACGAAAGGGCTTCTAGATGCGACAGTACCTAGTTTTCCTTCCAAGTCTGTTGGCTTCCATCCTAGGCAGTTTTGCTGATGTTAGGCAAAAGTCATCCCATCCTGGATCCACAATAATATTATCATCTTCTGATTCTTCAGACTGGGTATCGCTGCAAATTGAGGAGCTCTTGGGTTTCTTGTAGCAATCTTCTAGCCTTAAGGGTTTGAGCGGATATTTCAGGCCAAACATCTTGGAAGTAGTTATCTCTTGATCTTTTTCCACAACAGATTTGTGCCTTGTATCGCATGATTTCATGGACTTCTGTGAGTGCTGATACTGCGTTCTTGATAGCTGCTGTTTCCATGGTTGCTGCGATTCTTTCAAGTGCATAGGCTGTGTCAACATTGATTGGGTAGGTGTGAGCTTCTCTTTGGATTCTTTTGTATTCCCCTGCTGGTTCTTGGGTTTGGATAGTTCTTGTAACGTTTGGTGGCAGTGGTTGGAGATCTGGGATATTTGCTTGTATATCTCTTGCTCCTTCATCTGTGAGGTACCATGCAAGTTGCCTTCGTTCTCCGAGACACCTTTCTTTGTTAAGACATTGTCTACGGCCACCGCTGCTGCTCTTGTTACCTTCTTCATCTGAGACTCCTTTTCCTTTGCTGTACATGCTGTAATACAAGAGTTAACTAATCTTGAAAGAGAATCAGCTAAAACATTATGCTTTCCTTCTATGTGTTCTATTTCTATTTTTACTCCTGTTCCTGTTACGGCATCAGCAAATTTCATCCATCTTACTCTTGAAGCTTTACTACTGCTTGTTTTCTTATAAAAACTGATTATTGCTTGGCAATCAGTTCTTAGCGTAATTTCTTGCTTGTCCAAGTAGTAGATTTTGAGTTTTTCCAGAGTGTTGATGCAAGCGTTTATTTCAGCGTCTATGGTTGATTGAACATTTGTGAATTTTCCGCTAGCATAAGCACAAACTTTTTCCGTGCTTCTTGGATCATTCTTCTTTTGTTTCCATTTCACTATTCCTCCCCATCCTTCCATACATCCATCAACTTCTAGGATTATATGGGCGTCTTCTGGTGGTATTGAGAGATCTGGTAGTTGTTGAACTTTCTTTTTTATTTCTCCGATTATTTGGTAATCGGATGACTTTAATCTCTTATCACCATGAGCATTTGTCTTCTCATATAAGGGTCTTAGAAGAATTCCTAACCTTGGGATATGCTGTCTAGCATAATTAAGAATTCCCAGGAATGACCTTAACCCTTTCTTTGTCTTCATGCTTTCTTCATCAAACTCCACTATCTTTTTAATGATGTGTGGTTGCAAATGAATCCTTCCTTCTCCAATAACAACGCCAAGAAAATCTATCCTGGGAACTGCTATTTTCATTTTTGTTGGAGAAAGGACTAACCCATTATCTTTGCATGTCTTCAGCATTTTGGACAAATGTTTCGTATGCTCTTCTTCATTCTTTGAGAAAACCAGTATATCGTCGATGTATACTGCTATGAATGCCTCCATTCCTTTAAAACATTTGTCCATCTTTCTTTGGAAGATTGCTGGTGCATTCTTCAGACCAAAAGGCATTACCAACCATTCATATAATCCTCCTGGTGCTAGAAAGGCTGTCCAAGGAATGGATTCTTCTTCCATTGCCACCTGATGGAATCCTGACTTAAGATCAAATTTAGAGAACACTTTTGCATTTCTTACCTTTTGTATAATTGTGTTAATACCGGGTAAAGAGTATTGATCTTTGTAAGTGTTATCATTCAATGATCTGTAGTTGAACACCATTCGTTCCTTTCCTTTTACTTCTGCTCCTGTGGCTGGATCTATGGATGTTCCTGAATTTACCATCATGGCCATCGTTCTGTGTCTGCTCTTACTGGGCCTTATAACTCCTTTGCTTTTAGTAGGCTATCAATATGGTTTTTTAAATGATGCCTCATAGTGGTGTATATTCTTGAGGGTATATTTCATTTGTTACATCTGGGTTAATGATATCTAACCTGCATAGCTCCCCATTCTTTTTCCAGTGTTTTAAGGGTTCTTCTCCGATGTACCCTTGATCCCTTAATTCTTTTAACACTGGTTTATAATTTTTCTTTGTGCTTCGGAATTAGCTTCTGATGAAAAACAACTTTCTTCCACTTTTATGGATAGTCTGGCTCATCACATTCTCCAATCTCATCTATTGCTACCTGCATATTAATCTGGTTGACGTTTTAAAATTTGTTATCTTTTTAATAGATAGTGACTTTTCACCTTATATCCTTATTCTCCCTGCATTGCTCTTCTGAAATTGTTCCATTGTAGCATATGTATGCCTCCATCATTGATCTTCATTATCAAAAGCAATTAAATTAGGGGATTCTGAACTTGTTTCCATTCTATGGCGAATGTTCTCCCTTATTTGGGTGTTTGCTGGTTGTGGAATTTAACCATTGACATTTATGGGATCTGTCAATAATTCCATGGCTTCTTCTGGCACAACTTCTTTGTTTATGAAGCATGACGATGCTCCAGTATCAATTATGGCCTTTGTTTTGAAGAAAGGGCAATTTGGGATATCAAACTCTACAGTTACGTTATAGAGTTGATTAACCACTTTTCTCACCTTTGTTTGTTTTGGTTCTTGGCTGGTTGCCGTATTTCTGATGACTTCTGTTTCTAGAACCACATTAGCCACATGTTCTTTTATTTGAGGTTCCACCATTATCTCTTCCAATGCTATCAATAGAATATTCTTTCTTCGAGATTTTTCTGAGCTTCTTCTATCTTCTGCTCATATTCTTTTATTAATTGCTCTCTTTCCAAACCTTGTTGTTGTTTTAGCCTGAGATTTTCTTCATGAACCCAGCTAATCCTTCTTTCTTGGTCATTTCTTAACTCCTGAAGTTCTTTAACCTTCCTTTTTTCATCCGCCAATTCTTGTTCCCGAGCTTTTTCCTTTTGAATATTCTCATAATATTCTTTAGCCTGATCTTTTATCATTTGCTTAATCTCATCATCTTTGGCTTTTAATATTCCCATAATCGTACCATCTTCTGATGTTCCTGTTGTCTGTGTACTTTTTATCTCTGGCTCCATTTTTTTACAGTCATTTTTATCTTGAGGTAGTAGTTTGCACAGTTTGCACATGCAGTTAGGCAACATGTAGGGCAATGTAACCTTGATCTTTCTGTGGTTGCAATTCCACAAAAATAACATACATTGTACCATGTAACCGGATTTTCTTTCCAGTCATGTGTACAACCTTTGCTTTTTTCTGGTAATTCCTTGTGTGGCCTCCATCTTCCAGCTGAGCTTCTGAGTTCTTCAATTGCTTCATTGTTGCCTGGGAAATATGTAACTGTTGGTGTATCAAAATTTGGCCTAACCATAAAGGCTATCTCATCTTTATAACTTTCATCTTCAAAGTCCTCTTCATTGACCATAAATATGAATTCTTCTTTTCTAACTGCTATTCCTGCATGAAGCTCTCCTTCTCCTTCAGATATACTATATACGCTGATTTTATCACTAAAATCAGCAGAGACAATGTCTCATTCTTTTGGTATATCTAATTCTTGATATACTGCTGATCTAGCAATATTCCCGCTTTTGCTCTTGCAATCTCTGGCAAAGTGTCCTTCTTTTCCACACACGAAACACTTGCATTTTCTAACCTTTCCCCTGTCATCTTTGTACTTGTTTGTGAACATCTTAACATGGGATCCATGAGGTTTTCCCTTGTATGTTTTTGCCTTTATTATCCCATATCTTTTTCTATTATTTTTATAATAGCCTGGGATAGGGACTGCTGAACAGAAAGAGAGATCCCTTAATTCTTTACTCAAAGCTGCCTCTTTACACATTTATGAGACAAATGTGTGAGTAAACTTTATGGCTGGTAATACCCCTGCAATCAATCCTGGGTATTTTCTTTTGAACGCCTCCTGAACTCTTTGCGAGAGTATTGGTGGTAATTTTGAAAAATACTTTTCCGTTGTTGATGGAAAATATAATTTTCCAGAATTTATTGCCAGGATTCTGAATTCATGCATAAATCGCCATAAGTCTTTTGTATCTTCACATGTGAGTCTGTCCAAGTCTCTTTGAGCAATATCTTGTCTTTCTGTTGAACCTCTGTAGGGATCCTCCATCATTATAACCGTTCTCATATGAGAGGTTATATTTTGTGGATCATCTGCCATACCTATCAGGATTTCGTATACTTCTGGGTATGTTGTTCTCCACTGTTGCCACATAAGTTTTTCCTGTTCTCCTAACAGGTTTTCGACATACAGGAGCTTTGATTTATTGTCCGGCCAGGATTGACTATTTAGCATGTTTATTGTTATACTTTCCCATCTTGAAATAGTATCATCCCATAACCCTGGGTCTTCTGGTAAAACCAAGAGTGCTCCTGTTCCCGCATATGCTGGTGGCAAACTCCATTGTTGATTATGGTAATTACCATAATCTCCTTTAAATCCTTTCTGGCTTTTTGGCTGGAATTGGGACTCATTATATTGCTGGTAATTTCCCGTTGAAGGGGGGTATACCGGTGGTCCCATCATTGAGTCTATTGGTGGGTTGTAAATCCCACTGGATGATGCCTCATCAGCAGTAGGATATGCAACTTCATTTGCCAAAATCCTTTCTACTTCTTTTTTGAACTTTGGATATGGAAGTTCATCATCTTCATTCAAATGGAAGCAACTTTCTTCGTTTTCATTTTGGTTTCCACCACGCTTTACTGCGAATGGGTTTTCCCATTCAGACTCTGATGAATCCGTTGTATTATGTTCTCTGACCATGAATTTTGTTGTCGGAGTTTGATCTTCTTCTTCAAACTCATCTCCCCAACCTGTTGCTGCTACTTCATTGATTGGTATAGGAGGGTGTGTGATGTCATACCTTACATAATAATCCCATTTTCCACTGGGTTCTCCTAAGGTAGACCACTTCTGTTTTTTTCTGTTTTTTGGTTTGTTTGATCTTTTCTGAGCATTTAATGGCTCATACTTTAGATCATCGTCTTCCTTTAAACAATCTTTGCAGAAGCACACATCATATGTAATATGCCTCCTATTATGAAGACATTCTTCACATATGCACTCTTTTCCTTCTTGGTGTGGTTTTTCTTCCGCGAAAGCCACAGCTGCTAAGAGTGTTTCTTCATCATCTCCCATTACTTCTTGATCTCTTTGATCCACAGATACTCTTGATGGAGTCTGACTTCTGTATCTTTCGAATCTCAAACTGGTTGTCCTATTAATTCGTTGATGTACCGCCACTCCTGTTGGTATTTTTACTGTTTCATTTTCAAAAGGTCTAAGATGCCAACTTTGCCCTTCTAATTCTTCCATCGTTCTTCTTTCTCCTGGAATTGCAGAGATTCCCCTTGTTGAGAGATGATCTACAACATTTTCTATGTTGTAGTTGAACCCTACATAGCTGGTATTGGAAAGTCTTCCTACCATTGATAATGTCACCAGTAGGTTACTTTCTCCACCTTGCCATGCTTCATAGCCATGGGTTTGTATTGATATTCTTATATGGTCATGAAAGTCATTAATGCTCATCATCATATCAGGAACCATATATACCAACTGTGTTCCTTGTGCTAGATCAACTTCCATTGTGCTGATAATTCTCGTAGTATTTGACCATCTTGTATCTTGTAAGACTACTAGAGCGTTCGTTCCTGCTCCCGTTCTATGTAACGTGTGTAGTCTTATCATTGCGAGACCAATATGGATATGCTGCATCCCTTCTCTTTGTAATGCTTGGAAGCTTTGATCATTACATAGGCGTAAGTCAACTTGGTCACCTTCTCCACAGTTGATCCTTTGTTCTGAGTAGTGTTCGTATACTCTATGCCTTGCAGTTTGCCTATGATATGAATACAATACCTCTGCTGGTGCTAATTGCGCACGTCTTCTTCCTGAAATGGCTAACTGTTGCTCCGGGTTAACCATTGATTCTAAGGTATTGTTATACCTTTGTCCTCTTAGCCTTCTTATACCTCGTTGTAGCTCAAATCTTCTTCTTTGAGTCCACTGATAATTACGGATTTGATCATCCTGTGTTGGGAGGTCATCCGTCGATGTTCCTTCCCTGACACTGAAGAGTGTTGGAACTCTTCTTTGGCTCATTTTCTTTCCTTGCTAATCTGGGTAGCAAAGATTTTGCTCGGATCTTGGTTTACGTAGATTGGGCCTTGTTTGCTTTTTGGAATAGCTTTGTCTGATATACCAATTTTTTCTAATCTTTTGGTTAAATCAACAATTGCTTCTCCAAATTCTTGAGGCGCTGCTTCTTGTTTTTCAAGTTTCTTTAATCTTCCTTTGACTTCAATTAGATCTTCCCTAATTGATTTAACTTCTTCACCTTGCTTGACCAGTAAATACAAAATAGTATTATTTTGTTTTATTACTGCTCCCAAAGTTTTGATGGTTCCTTCCTTAAACTCTGATGGTGCTGCAAATCCAATCGAAGGGGTTTCGATTTCTTCAGTAGCCTGTTTTGCTTCTATGTAGTCTGGGTTTGATTTTGCAATTACCAGACTCATGTAGTTAAGAACTTCTGAACTTCTTTTACCAAGTGCTCTATTCGATGCACTTGATCTTCAATTCTTTTTACTTTCTTCTCTAGCTCTGCGATAAGCTTTAAAGCTTCTTCTTCCACCTTCTTTGGTTGTTGCTCAATTTCCTTAACTAATTCTAGAACTTCTCTTTTTGTTAAAGGTTTTGGTACTTGTAACTCAGATGAAATCTGCTGAAGACCTTTACTAAAATCTTTTTGGTTTTTCTTAATTTGATTTTCACAATCTATTAATTTTTCCTTTAAAACTACGTTTTGATCCTTAATACTATGAAAATGTTTTATACTAATTTTTATAAATAACGACAATCTATTATAAATAACAGAAGAATTATGACTTAAATCAGAAAGCTTGATTTTTGAAACACCAGATAAATCGAGATACTCAAGGTTAGCCGTCTGTGATCGATCATACCAATCCTGTATTGCCTTTTCAAATCTTTCACTCATTGTTTTAACAAATTCATTTGTAAATCTTTCTTTCTGTCTTTTCCCTAACTCACGTTTCCGAAAACTACGGCCTTCTCTAGCCTTTTCAAATCGTACTTTGACTTTTGTTTTGGGACTTAACTTCTTAAAAGAAATCCAAATTTATTTTAAAACAAAGTTTTGTTGAAGGAAATCTACTTTTGGCAATAAAAGATTAGTGATTTGGAGAATACCTTCTGATCATGACCACTTCAGGACCAACCTTGAATATTAAGGCTTTTAGCCTTCCATAGAGCTTTAATTATAAGCTCTGATACCAATAATGACGTTTCCCAATAATGACGTTTCCCAGATATAGGGAAGGGATCAAGTGAGAAGAAAAAATATAATGAGAAGAATAAGAAGGATTTCTAGCCACACAGTAATTAAAATGAAGGGAATTTTAAGGTAATTGCATGCATATTTTATAGGTGCATCTGAAATGGAGTTGTGGTTTCATCTTATCATTCTCATTTATAAGTTTTCCTTCTCATTTGATCCCTTACTCTATATATAATATATACATAGTATATATATATGATATATATATATATATATATATATATATATATAAAATAATATAATAATATAATTTAAACTATATATGATAAAAGAGTCAAATAAAAAAAGGGAACAATTCGTAGAAGGATAAAAAGATTTATTTCTTTAAAAAAGTTCCAAAAAAGTTCAAAAAAAATTATCACAAGATACGTGTATTTGGTGCATGAAAAAGTATGTACATGAATTTTTTTTCAAAATGGGATAGTTTTCTAAAACAAATTATGTAAAAAAAAACGGTTGTGCATTAAAACGGATTTTTTTGTGCATCAAAAATTACAGTTTTTGTACCCAACTTCTTTTGACATTAAGTATCAAAATATTTATTGCGCATCAAACTATAACAAGTCAAAAAATTATGCAACCAATTTTTTTGTGCATCAAAATTTCTTTTTTTGCGCATTAAAAAAACGTATAAAAACTCAAAATTAGAAAAACTTCTTTTACAAAAGTTTTAGGCATCAGCATACCTGATTTGATGGAATTTTTTGAGAACTTTTTTAAAAAAAGTTTTTTTTTTATCATTCTCACGAATATTTGTTTTTTTATTTTAACCTTCTTCTATATATATATATATATATATATATGAATTTGGTTTTCGGTTCAGACTGCCAAAGTCAATGTTTTGAAACCCGGTTCGACCCGGCCGTTTCAACCAGTTAAACCGGTTTCGGTCGAAAAAACGGGTCATATTAAACCGGGTTTTATATTTTCGAAACCCGGTTAGACCCGTCGGGTTTGGAGTGACCCAGGTCAACCCGGTTCACAAGACCCGGCCGGGTTTTATAAATAAAGCATGTTAATTATATATATTTGCGACGTAATTTTATTTTTACATGTTATATTTGTTAATAAATAGTCTTTATACTTAATATATGGAATATTTCATGATTTATATACATACTTTTTTCTAATCATTGCAAATATTTTTTATTTTTTTTGTTGTGGAAAACCGGGTTGACCCGTTGAACCGGTGACCCAGTGATTCGACCTGGTAGATTCAAGACCCTGTTTTCAAAACATTAGCTAAAGTCATATCCAACCTGAGAACCGAATTAGTAGTTCGGTTTAGTTTTGGCAAATTTGGTTCGGTTATTAGTTAAGTTCGATTTCGGTTTCCTGTTTATTCGGTTTTTCTGCTCACCCCTGGGTTTGCTTATTTTAGGTTGAAGAACACTTAAAATTGTGTTTGATGGGTCAACTCTTTTGGGCTCTGAAGTAATGAGAAAAATGAACAGCCCACATCTTTTTTGGCTCGAAAGTGATATATAGTCAAAAGGTTGGTCAACTGAAATCTCCTGGCTTTTACTTCTTCTTTATCATTATTACCTTTGATCTTACTACTATTATTGATTGCATGATTGAAAAGAACTAAATTATATAAAAAAAAAGAATATAAGATGGATGTGGGAGGACTACTGTCTGCAGGTGATGGGATTGGTGTCCGTCGCAGGATAGGGTTTAGATGAAGGAATGATATCATTTACGGATCCGCTTATAAGAAAGCCGCAGCTCTTGTTGATCTTGTAAGTAGTTTTATTTGGGTCATGTTAAACATCATTATCTATGTATAAAAATATAACCAACTTTATTTCAATAATTAATTAAGGTAAAACACTAACGCTGCGTTCTCGAGTTTTAAACCACAAGAAAAGAAAGTAAAAGAAAAAAAAAAAGGTAAAGGAAAGAAAAATTTAAGTAGTTAATAAAAATATTTGTGTTCTTGAGTTGAAGGAAAAGAAAGGAAAAAGTTGATTCAATTACAATTATGTCCATGTTTGAGAGGTTTCAAGTTAAAAAAGCAAGGACAATTATGTCTTTTGACATGTAAAATATTACTTTCCTTTCATTTCCTCCCATTTTTGGGAGGAAAGTTTTAGCCAACAATTTCTTTTCATTTTCCTTCTTTTAAAAAACTCAAGAACACACATTTGCTTAAGTTTCTTTTCTTTTCCCTTCAAAATTAAACTTGAGAACAGAGTGTAACAGAATTATAAAAAGAAATGGTATTCAACGTTCAAATTTTGTGTAATAACGGTAACTTTGACATTTTATAAGTTGACATGTAACTTACCAAAATTACTACTGTATTATTGAACACTAGTTGGATACCCGCGCATAGCAGCGGTGATAATTTTTTTTGACCTAACTCTCCCCGCAATTCTCTACCCGCTAAGTGAATTCGTTTCACAACACTTCGAATGTATACGTGTCCGTTGTATGTGTTGTTTGGGTTTCCTGTAGCTTTCCCGCAACACCATGTTAACATCACCATACTCGCATTTAAAAGACACACATTCTCTTACCAATTAAACACTCTCTTCAAATGAATTAAGATTTAAAAAAAATAAATCAAAATAAAATAAACCCACTAAAAATGTAAAAATCTAAAAATTTATAAAAATCTCTACTACTTTATAAAGCATTTGAAGCTTTTAAATATAGAAGTCTTAAAAAGTTTAAGAACACAAAACATTTCTTCTTTAAGAAATATATGTACAATATTAATTTTGCTACAAAACTCAATACATACACGTATAATTAAAAGTTATAACAGAAAATTAAAATGTATTTATTGTAGTCAATTACGTAACAGTCCAGTCTACTTCAACTTTTGTAACAACCCATTAAGTAACATTAAATCAAATTCAATGATATTTATATATATCCACAAAGATACAAAACACACAAACAAATCACCTCTCCATCCTCTCCATTGATATATCCCCACAGTTACACCACCACCTACCTCTCCATCCCCGCAGTTACACCACCAGCACCGCACCTCTCCTCAACCACAGTTACACCGCGACCACCGGAACGCTCCATCACCGAACCAAAACACCATCGAAACCCACAAAACCAAGCCCACCAAATGGGGTGTTCAAGTTTTGAGGTATCTGTTGAGTTTTTCTTAAAAGATCTATCACTATTAACCAAGTTTTAAAGCTTTTCTTTTATAGATTTCTACTACTTTATAAAGCATTTGAGACTTTTAAAAATAGATGTCTTAAAAAGTTTAAGAACACAAAACATTTCTTCTTTAGGAAATATATGCACAATATTAATTTTGCTATAAAACTCAATACATACACATATAATTAAAAGTTATAACTGAATATTAAAATGTCTTTATTGTAGTTAACCAAAACACCGTCGAAACCTACAAAACCAGGCCCACCAAACGGGGTGTTCAAGTTTTGAGGTATCTGTTGAGTTTTTCTTAAAAGATCTATCACTATTAACCAAGTTTTGAAGCTTTTCTTTTATAGATATATAGATTTTATTTGTAGATCTAATTTTTGACCTTTTTTTACAACCACCGGTTGCCTCGTCGTCGCCGCCTCAGTCTCTCCGAAAAACCCTAATGCCGTTGAAGGTATGGGATAAAATATAAATATGTGATTTGGTGTCTTTTTTTTTGCAGTTGCGTTTGTGGTAAGAATGCTCCACGGCAAAGGGTGTTTGTGTAGAGGTAATCAATTATCAACTTATTTTTCTTAAATGTTGTTTTAGTTTTGGTTTTTGGTTAACATTTTTTCTCATCTTTATACTAATGTTGCAAGCGTCGTGACGCGTTCACGTCGTAGGGAGGATAAAGATAAGGAAGCTTGCTGGTTTTGTGTCGAGTGAGAATGCATAATGGTCTCACGAGTCGTTCACGAGGCGGTCATAGTCAAGAAAAATGCAAATTATAGTGTGGATATGCGAATAACTTGATTTGGGATCACGTAATTTTTTTTTTAGAACATTTATGATTAATGCTTTTGCAAACTAGGTATATAATGTATAAAAAAGTTTGGCATATGTATTTACTAAACTCTTTATTATCAACGTTTATATTTTTGATTTCGCAAAGAAATATTATTTATCATTTACGTCGGCTAGGTGCTTTTTGTTAATGCGTATTTATATTTAGATTTTCTTGTCAATACATACACATATAATTAAAAGCCTAAAAATTTATGTGTCATTAAAAGTATGAGCCGTTACAAGTAATGCTTTCATTGTTTATTATAATCTCTTTTGTAACATCCCATTTATCATCATGTAACCTCAAAACTTGTAACGGTTATTCTTAACTACTTTATAATGTATTTAGGACTTTCTATAAGAAGTTTTAAAAAATTTAAGACAAAAAAAACATTACTTAAAAAGGAAATCAACAAATTAGTATAAATTTGTTTTAATTTTGCTATGGAATCAATACATACACATATAATTAAAAGCCTAGAAATTTATGTGTCATTAAAAGTATGGGTGGTTACAAGGAATGCTTTCATTGCTTATTATAATTTCTTTTGTAACATCTCATTTATCATCATATAACCTCAAAACTTGTAACGATTATATTAATGATAAATAAGTGATTTAATGGAAAAAATGTGTAGCCAGCATATCAATATTTGTAACATATAAAACTGAAAAAAGTTATTGAAAGAATCAAAAAGCTACAACACAAACTAATCATACTTCAGACATAATAGATTCAGCCATCCAAGATACTTCTGGCCCTTGAACCTCGCCCAGTCCCTCGCCGGAAAATTTAATTATACAGGAACCTGTCGTCGCAACACGCGGGTACCCGTCTATTTTAACTTAGGTTTCAAAGATGCTACTTATGTTTCTTCTTTCGTTTGGACCTTACATTTATTTGGATATGAAATATTTTGCATTGTTATTGTTTAAAGTTATTTTAGTTTAAATTATCATGTATTTGTACAGTTGTTGTTAAGAAAATGTTTAACTGAATAACATTTACTCGCCGCAAAATATAGTCACAGGGTACCCGCCGCTGCATTGCGCGGGTACCCTGCTAGTATATCAAAATGGATGTTGAATTATAGAGAACAAAATTTTAAAAAATATAGTGAAATTATATCATAAAAAAATTAATAGATAAAAAGATATTTCAATTTAAAAATAAAGGTGATTTTTTAATTAAGAGGTGACACATGTCACTTTATGATGTATTCCTTTAAAATAAGATGGACGGTCAAGATTGCACATCCTTATCTTAATTTTTGATTGACCCCACAACTTAAATGCTTTATATATAATATAGATATAGATATAGATAATTTGAAAGTTGAATACTATCATGTTCAATAATACTATTATTGGTTGTGATTCCGCCCCTATTTGGTATAGAAGGATTCACTATGGATATTGGTTTGATTAAAGGGTGGAATAGGATTTGGTATGAAGCAAACTTTTATCGTAAACAAGGGTATTTGGATCCGCGCGTTGCTGCGGGTGTAGGCACGCAACATGCACTTGATTCTAAACTACGCACGAACATGATAATTTGTGTGCATGGAAACTAAAGTTGTTTATTTAGGTAACATGTTTTTTGTAATTAGACTCAACTGTCATTGTTTTAATGTCTACATATTTGTCTGCACAAAACATCAAACGTATATGCATTTGGTGAATACTTATTGGATATGAACTAATACTAGTCGTCTTGTAAATGGATCTGTTGCTACTTGCACAGGGGTCGTACCAAAGAACCAAACATTTTCCCTGCAACATGAATGTTTTTCACCCAATAGTTAGATGCAGCTATATAAGTGAATGACATATTGGTTAAATATAATTGTAAATCGACCTACATACTAACTTGATATAACTATTTTCTCATTGCTTTCTTTTGCAAATCAATCTTCTTAGACTTTGTCTTCAAATCATCAGATGCATGATATTAATGTTCCAAACATTTTCTTTTAAATTGAACCCATTATACCGAAGGCCCCCTAAGAAAACATAAATTATTTGTCATTCTAGTAGATACTAGGACAGTAAGACTTACATTTTTATTGGAATAGGTGTTTTTGTATAGTAGACGATTATTTTGGGACGTGGGAGTGTTTAGTTAAAGTGACTAAATTTGAATTGAAAACAAGCATGTATATGAATGCAACTTATTGTTTCCAGGCTAATGATGAAAGTGGTATGCCAGTGGAAATCCTTGATTTACCAAACATTCAAACCGTCGCAAAGTTCTACTTCACATTCGTTCGTTTTGAAATCGTGTGGACGCTTAATTACTTTGCATTGATAACTTTGAATTTCTTTGAGGTTACGTTAACGCCACATAGGCTATTGATTTCTTTCATGGTGGCGGTTTCATTTTTTACTTTCTACCATCACAGATTATTCGGGTTATTCTTATTACTTTTAACTCTGCAACAGAAACCATTGTGGTGTAGCAGTGTTTCCAAGGTTTCTTGCAGTAACAGGCACTACTATTACCTTGGGGAACTTCCATACTTGAATAGTGCAGGATCTTTGGCATTTGAGGTTTGAGTCCTACATATTCTCTACAGAAAAACTAGACTTTTTGATTATTAGCTATAGTCTATCATACCATAACAAGGCTTTCAGTAATTATTCCCTGATTAACCTTCCTAACTATTTAACTATTCAACTATTGATCAATGCAATATTTAATTGTCAATTTTAAGCGGGTGTAAGGCCTTTGTTGGTCATGGTTTTCAGGGAAAAGAGGATTTTAGTAACCCCCTAAGGCTGATTAACAAGCACTAGCAATTGGTTAGAGACTCAAAAACGATATGACTTTATATGCAGCCTGATTATTGATACACTTTTTACGCAGAGTGTAGCTCTCATAATTCTGGTGGTGCATACTCTATTTCCTATATCATATGAAGGGGGGGGTCTATCTATTGGAGTCACCATGTAAATAAGCTGAAGGTACATGCTGCAGAATCTTACACATGAAATTTTTCATGTTATCAACGATTCTTAACTGACTGTGTTTTAGTAATACCGAATGGGGAAACATGGAATATATTCCTTGTTAGTAAAAATATATATATTGAGGCAAAAACTTGCTAGTCTGTGGTGTTAGCGATACATCTGAACTATGCTTTCTTAGAATCTTGATTAGCTTTTCAATGACAAAGATTTGTGAGTAATGAGTATATTATAGGAACTAGATGCTCATTTTACTTGCATTTAAATCTTGATTATTACTTGTTTCACAAATATAAATTGCTAAACCGTATATAATTAATCATTGATTATCAAACTGTAAAATAAGTATTAATTACTTGTTTCAGACATGTATAATATCTATTTAACTTGTTTCACAGATTGTTTGTTTGTTTCTATTTTTCATGGATTTGTGAGTAATGAGTATATTATAGGAACTAGATGCTCATTTTACTTGCATTTAAATTTTGAGATTATTACCAATTTAAATCAGGAGTGCCTCTTCATCACCTCCTGTCCTCCTGATGTTGGTTAATATTAGAAGCTGTTGATTTCATAACCACAAGGGGTGACCCAGCGGTAAGAATAATTCCAAAGCGGAGGTCAAGGGTTTGAATCCGACGGGGAGAAAATTAATCCCCTTGTGGCCACACACACACACACACACAAAAAATCTGTTGATTTCATTAAAGTGTGAATTTTCTGTTACATATTTTGAATTCTGGTTTAGATGAGTTCCTTCCCTGTTATGAACCGACCTAACACTGATGCCTTATATTATCAGGTCATTTTGCTGTTAATTCTTGCTGCTGATTTAGTAGTCTATATTCTTTATCTATCTCCAGTGGCCATCAATACTCTTCCATTCAGGATTGCACCTTATCTAAGGGTAGTTTTCTTTATCCTGTATATCAGGTATGTCATGACCATGTCAGCTCTCCATTACGGTCAAAATGCTAAAGTAATTTCAACGTCTAGTACTTTACATCAGCTTTTATTTGGGTACCTAAAGATGTTGATGATGCCAATTAATTTATTTTTTACATATTTTATCCTATAGGCACTTACGAGACAGTATTGTCGTCTTGGCTGGAATGGTTGGCACATATCTCAACGTGTTGGTGTGTATTCCATTATCATTTCAAGAACACATGTTATGAATCTCTACTTGCTTTAATGCTGACAATTATTTGGATCAATAAGGAATGTATACTTTGGATGCGGGTTTTGTGCCTTCTGTTTCTCTTGTTCTCGAGTTGGTTAGCTTATATCATCTTTGAACACACCCAACAAGGTGTTGGGATTTATTATCTATGTAACCAAGTTACTACGAGTACGCAGCGGATTTGGATCTAGTAATAGCATATGGTTAACACTAAACAAGAAGTAAAAGAAACGCGTACCTCTTTGATAATTGATCAAGAAAACGAGTTAAGCGACTAAGACAATCGCCTCTACGGTTGCTCACACAATCACGTCAACCGAACACGTTAAGCTTGCTAGACTTAACTTCACAAACAAACAACCCTTGTATCAATCGAATACCAAACGCACCCTTTGAGATGATATGCGAAAACCAAAACCAACCGGATTAGGTTCTGTTAATGAACCTTAATAACCAAACCCTTGGACCGAATTTCCAGCAACCCGAAACCCTTTAAGGTTTTTTCCTTCTTCGAACCAAACCACCACGAACACCTTGTGTTCAATACTTGTAACGTCGAGCTAGTAGGAAACAAGAAAGGACGAATAAAACTTGAGGGTTTTAATCGAGCTTGGATGTGGAGTAACAACCGAAAACCAATGAACCCTTAGAGAAAGGTATGTGAAATCGGTGGAACAAAGAAACAAAAGAGAACCGAATATATGTTGAGGATTTCAGAAGTTGTGAGTTGTCAATGAGCTATGGGGTGAGGGGTATTTATAACCCTTTATCCCTAGCTTAATTCAACTAGGATACAAGTCCTAGTTCAACCACAACTCCCCTTTTTCTCCTTATACAACAATCGAACAAAAACCCTCTTGTACTCCTTAAGGAAACCGACCACATATTGGAGAATCCTTAGCGTTCGGGTTTTGTTCATTCTAGTCCTTGGTTTATTATAAACGTGAAGTATTAAACGTATTCTTCCGTTATTAACGTGGTGCCCCCATAGCTCACATATTCGTAATGTATTCTGCTATCCGACTACCATAATCTAATAGCTCCCACTTAGGAGTTGGAGTAGCACATAACACTTATACCTATAATGGGCAAAGTCTAGCAACCCACATAATTATTTTTACATTAGGAATATTATAAGATAAGAGTTTCAAAATCATCTCAGCTATTTAAATGGTTATAAATTTCTTGCTTTATAATCATCCCTTTGTTCAAATACCGTTAAACCATGGATATGGATCCTGAGTCATTCCATATAGTTTAACATTATGTTTCTCGTTATAGAAATAATTCAGATTAATACCAAATAAATCAAGACTCATCTTGCATTAACCCTTTGGGAACGACATTCATTTATCTGAATAATCTGGAGAGGCCCATGGTAATGCTTTGCACAAATACAAGTGGAGGACTAATCCTTTGTTGACTACAAGTTTTATGTGGAAGCTGCTTCACCTACATTTCGAAAATAGCCTTTATGACTACCTTGTTTCAGGATAGCGTTGGACTATAATCACAGAGTGATATCCACACATACAGAACTTGTTTGTATCTCAAGTCTAAGGACAATTTTATTAACCATTTTCGACATTTTACTCATGACATGAATCTAAAAGTAAATGTACGAAAGTTGGGGTATCCAATATGCATCCCTTGTGAATACATATGAGTTTGGTGGGAACCAGCCATATATTCAAAGAATATAACCAACACTCACATTTGCCTTACATAACAATATTCCCATATTGTTAACCGACAATGGACATATTTAGAATGATTAAATCATTCATGGATTAAACATGCAAATATAGAATAACAGTTATTATATGAATGATAACAAATCCCAAGTATCTTTATTCATCAGAAATTAAAATTGTCTTACATTTCTAAATTATCCAAATACTAATTAAATACATATTTACATGAGACTACTAGCTGGTATCAATCATATATTCCTAGTTAATTCGGAATGCTTAGGGAATGCCAAAGCCTTTGTGAAAGGGTCAGCTAAATTATCATCTGTGTCAATCTTTTCTATCCTCACATCACCCATCTTAATGGTCTCGCGAAGATAGTGAACTTTTGCGCGAAAATGTCTTGCACCTTTAGTGACTCCATCATCTTTCGCTATTGCTATGGCTCCAGTATTATCACAATACATACTTATGGGTTCTTCAATTGTGGGAACAATACCAAGCCCAAAAATGAATTTTCGAATCCATACAGCCTCCTTCAATGCATCAAAAGCAGCGATATATTCAGCATCCATAGATGAAGTAGCAAAGATAGTTTGCTTTATGCTTTTCCAGTCAACAACACCTCCATTTAGAAAGAAGACATATCCAGTTTGCGACCTTAAAGTGTCAGCATCCGTCAGATATCCAACATCAGTGTAGCAAGAAACCTTGAGCTCTCGTTCCATATTTCCACCATAAACCATAAACATATCCTTAGTATTCCGAAGATATTTAAGAATATTCTTAACAGTAGTCCAATGAATTTCACCTGGGTTCTGTTGAAATCGGCTTGTCATGTTCTGAGCGAACGCAACATCAGGACGAGTACATCTCACAGCATACATAATAGATCGAACAGCCGAAGCATAAGGAATCTTTTGCATGCGCTGTATCTAAGCAGGTGTCGACGCACCTTGTGACTTACTCAATTTAAGCTTCTCTTGCATTGGAATCGTTCCACGTTAATTTTCCATTGAATATCTTTTCAATATTTTCTCAATGTAAGCGCTTTGACATAAACCAATTAACCGCTTTGATCTATCTCGGTAGATCTTGATTCCAAGAATATATGCAGCATCACCTAAATCTTTCATAGCAAAACATTTTCCAAGATAGGATTTTACATCTTGTAACATTGGAATGTTGTTTCCCATGAGTAATATGTCATCGACATATAAGATTAGGATAGCGATATAACTCCCACTAGCTTTTAGGTATACACATGGCTCATCATGATTTTGAGTGAAACCGAATTTCTTGATTTCATCATCAAATCGTTTATTCAATTGCCTAGATGCTTGCTTAAGTCCATAAATGGAACGCTTAAGCTTGCATGCATGGTTAGGATATTTTGGATCTACAAAACCTTCAGGTTGCTCCATATAGACTTCTTCGGAAAGATGTCCATTGAGGAAGGCGGTTTTGACATCCATTTGCCATATCTCATAGTCGTAGTACGCGGCTATAGCTATGAGAATCCTTATAGCTCTAATGTCTGCAACAGGAGAAAAGGTTTCTTCATAATCAACCCTGTAGGTTTGAGTGAAGCCCTTTGCTACAAGACGAGCTTTAAAGACGTATACTGCACCATCCATGTTAGCCTTTTTTTTGAAAAGCCACTTGATACCAACGGTTCTAGCATTGGGAGGAAGCTCAACTAAGACCCATACATCATTGTCTTTCATGGATCGCTTTTCCACATTCATCGCATCAAGCCATTTCTTAGATTCGGGATCCAGTAATGCAACTTTATAGTTATCGGGTTCATCGAGATCCCCTAACTTATGTTCCTCAGCATCGATGTATAAACACAATCGATCTGTGGGACGGCGTGTCCTTGTAGACCTTCGAATGGGATTGATATCACTTTGAGGTTCATCAATTTCTTGATCATCCTCTTCATGATTTAAGCTAGTGTCTACAGAAGGATTTGTATCTTCTTTTTGAATTATTTCAAGATCTTCTACACTCCCACTTGCTTTTAGATCTATGAGCTTAGACTCAAAGAACTCAGCATTCCGAGCAACAAATACTTTGTTCTCAGATGGGCTGTAGAAAGAATATCCTATTATTTCCTTTGGGTATCCTATGAAAATACACTTAAAAGATCTAGGATCAAGTTTGTCAGGTTTGATAAGTGTATCTCGCTTAACAAATGCCTCACACCCCCAGACTTTTAAGTAAGATAGCTTAGGGGCTTGCCCATGCCATACTTCGTAGGGTGTCTTATCAACCTTCTTAGTTGGAACCATGTTGAGAATGCGTGCAACAGTCTCAAGTGCATAATCCCAAAAGGACTTAGGCAGAGTAGTTTGACTCATCATAGATCAAACCATGTCTAGCAGTGTTCGATTTCTCCTCTCAGACACACCATTGTTTTGTGGCGTGTAAGGAGGAGTACGAAGGGCAATGATCCCATGCTTCTTTAGATGATCTAAAAACTCTTGACTTATATATTCACCTCCAAGATCAGAACGTAGTGACTTAATGGTCTTCCCGAGTTGATTTTCTACTTCATTTTGAAACACTTTGAAAGTTTTAAAGACTTCATGTTTATGTTTTAGCAGGTAAACATAACCATACCGACTAAAATCATCAGTAAAAGTGACGAAGTAGCTAGCACCTTACCTTGACACAATTTTAAATGGGCCACATACATCGGTGTGTATTAGTCCAAGTAAATATTTAGCCCTTTCCACTTGATATGAATAGGGTTTTCTTGCCATCTTTCTAGACATACAAGAAACACATTTTACTAGTGACTGTATGTCAGTAGAATTGAGAAGTCCTTCATGTTGCAACTTTTCAATGCGTTTCTTACTAATGTGTCCAAGATGACAGTGCCATAAGTAAGAAGAGTCCAAATTAATTTTGGCTCTTTTATTGCTAACATTATACATAGAACTATCGTTTGTATTAGAACAAGACATGTCAATTTCAAAAATAACATCCCTTGGGACAGCAACAAAATAAACTAGATTATTTTTAGAAACTGAAAGAACATTGTTTTCATCAAGCGGTTAATAAAACCGTCATCATACAAACGCGAAACTAAAATAACACCTCTAGTAATAGAGGGAGCATAATGACAATTGTTCAAGACAATAACTAATCCACTAGGGAGCTCTAAATGATATGATCCAATAGCTTCAACAGCTGCACGGTTTCCATTGCCCACGTACAGACTTAAAGCTCATGGTTTCAGCTTCTTACTTCCCCGCAGACCCTGAGTAGTAATACAAATATGAATACCACATCTAGTGTCATAAATCCAAGATTTATTAGGGAAAGAATAGAGTTCTATGGTGAAAATACCTGAAGTGCTAGCTCCTTGAGATAGCTTCTTCTTTTTCATCCACTCGGTGAGATACACGGGATAGTTCCTTCTCCAGTGCCCAACTTCACCACATTGGTGGCAAATGGCGTCCTTTGTAGGATTCTCCTTCTTAGGTGGTGGAGGAGTCTTAGGTTTAGGAGCAAATGACACATTGTTTGGAGCATAGCCCATCATGCCCTTTTTACCTTGACCCCCTTTTGCAGCTTTGTGCGGTTTCTTATTCTTCTAGTTTTTCTGAACCCTTCCTACACGTATTGCATGAAGTGCAGGATTAGCATCTTTCTTTGGCAGCATTTCTTCATGCAGCTTAAGCATGGCATGTAGTTCATTAACGGTCTTCCCCATGCCGTGCATATTGTAATTCTGCATGAAGCTGTCAAAATCCTTATTCAGAGAGACTAAAATAAGACTCACTGCAAGGTTTTGACCAACTGGTTGACCGAGTCGCTCCAAGTTATCAATGTAGCCCTTCATCTTTAGAACATGTGAGCTAACTGATTGACCTTCCTCCTACTTGCAAGTGTGAAATTCTCTCACAGTCGGCAGAAGTTCCTGTTCAGCTTGTTTGGAATACAAAGCTTTTAGTTCCTGGAGCATGTCATAAGCACCAAGATGAGCTAGATTTCGTTGGATCTCTAGGTCCATGGTCAATAACATGAGCATAGCAACTTCCTTTTGCCCTTTAACCCATGCAGCGTGAGCTGCAAGAGCCTCAGGAGGAACTTGATGTCCAGGTAGTGCAACAGGTGCAGCAGGAATAAGATGCTCAAGGTAATTCTCCTTGTCTTCAGTTGAAAGTACCAAACGTAGTTGTCTGTACCAATCAATGAAGTTGGGTCCAGTGAGTTTTTGTTTCTTAAAGAAACTCCTGAATACCGAATTATTTCCGACTGTGGTAGTCATCTACAATAAAAGTTCAAACAATTAGTATTTTCGATAATTACATTCTTAATAGAATTAACTACCCAATTAATTTACTAATTAAGACTAAGATCCAGCTTGCAGTCCCACTTATTACCCAAGGTCTGACCAGGATGTAAACAAGTGGGGCAAGAGGTAAGTGTCGAACGTTAATTCCAATTTAATGCAACTCTTAGATTTATGATACTTGTCAAAATATTAGTCAGCATGTAGCAATGTTAAGAGCATGTTTAGTATCATCTTATGCCTCGGGTCCAGGGTCTGACAAAGAGACTCGAATTAAGTCGACCAAACGAGAACGTGTAAAAATCGTCAAAGGTCTGACCAGTAGGCGAAATTCACCATGGGTTGGTAAGGGTCCAGGGTCTGACAAAGAGACTCAAACCAATTGCACGTGTTCTACGGTTGGATGGCATAGACTTAAAATTTTCTAAGGGTATTCACATAAATGTGTCAAAACATGTACAAAGAAGCATGTAAACAACTTTGTAACACTTATTTTAAAAACCTTTAATAATGACACTGTAGTGACTTCTATGGTTCACGGTAACTCCAATCGAACTCGCAAAGAAGCGGAGAAATAGGTCAGCGCGAAACGTATAAAAAACCTTATTTCTTTAGGGAATTACGTCAATGCAACCCGCCTTATACCTCTCTTATAGTTTGTTCTAGTGGATGAGCCATACTTCCCATGAGTCCATAGCATCTAGTTTTTAATTCAATAAAAAAGCAAGTTTCATAGTTTAACGTCTTATTAATTACCTTACAAAAACAATTTTCCACGAAACAAAAAGCAGGTCACATAGGGAATGTTTTTAGGCGTGTGGCATTAATAGACTACATCAACATCATCTTTTTTAGATATGACATATTTATTTAGGCGTGTAAACAAGTAGGCATTAAATAAACATGCATACATAGATTCATATTATAAAAGATGACATTAAGCATACAAGTAAACATGTAAAATCTGAGTTCTCTCGCGAGTCTTCCCCAAATGGAGAACCATAAGATCCTCACTAGGTTTTTTTGCTAAGTACCTAGATCTCCTATTCATCACATATTGTGATTGAGTGGGTCTTACAGCCAGAATAGACAACAATCAAAAAGGAAGCATACAAGCTAAATTAACAATTTTAATTTTCCTTTTTAACCTATATTAACTTTTAATAGAATTCAAGATCAATATTTACATATTTTATTCATTTATAGCAAGGATTCGAGTATCATTGTCATATTTTACTAGTAAAACATAAATAAGATATCAAATGCAGCAGATCATAGCATATGTTTCAATGATAGGCATGTAAACTAGGCGTATAATTAAAACATAAACGTGTAACCCATAAAGCTAAAACGAGTTGACTCGTGATGCCACTGTTAGGATTTAACATCTAGGTAACCAAGTAGCTACGAGTACGCAGCGGATGGATCTAGTAATAGCATATGATTAACACGTAAACAAGAAGTAAATAAAAACGTACCTCTTAGCCAATTGATCAAGAAAACGAATAAAGCGACTAAAGTAAATCGCCTCTACGGTTGCTCACACAGTCACGTCAACCGAATATGTTAAGCTTGCTAGGCTTAACTTCACAAACCAAACAACCTTTGTATAATAACCGATTACCAAAACAAATCTTTGTATATTGTAACCGAAAACCAACTAACCGAATTAGGGTTTATAGGAAAACCCTAATATCACCGAAATCACTTGGACCGAATTAAGCAACCCGAAACCCTTTTTAGGGTTTTCTTTTCTTCGAACCAAAATAACAACGAACACCGTGTTTTTAAAAAAAATTTACAAAAAAAAATTAATATTTTTTGAAAAAAATATTTTTAAAAAATTGCAAAAATGGTCCTTGTGGTTTGGCCATATTGCAGAGGGGTATTTTGGTCATTTTAGTTTGACCAAGGACCAAAAGTGCAACGAAACCTCCAAAATACGGACGGTTTTTGCACTTTCGATATTAGACGGACCAAATCTGCAATTTCGCCAAACCACAAGGACCATTTTTGCACTTAACTCTATTCGGTTTACATGGTATCAAGAGTCTACACGATCTTCTCCTAAAAGTTCTCTAACCCTAACCTTCTACGCCCCTACCCTCCTGCTTCTTTTTCACAGCCACCATCATAATGACAAATGGTGATACCCCTCCTCCGCAACCTCCTACACTATCCCTCGTTGATAAACTATAAGCCGTTCATAACATCACTAGTTTGGTTCCCGTCAAACTCGATGTAGACAAGTCTAATTACTCGTCTTTGTGCTATTTTTTCAAGAATCATTGTGCCAACTTTGGTGTTCTAAAGCACATCAAAGATGATGGCGATGTCACTAGTTCCTCTACTCCTCCTCCACCAATGCCCGAATGGCTAACCGCAGATTCCATAGTAAAGTCATGGATCTTCTTAACGCTCGCTGAAACTCTTCAAAGAAGGCTCATCAAGGCAAACCCTACCACTGCTAAAGCCGCATGGGAGCATGTTGAAAAAAACTTTCTTGACAATAAACGTACAAGAACTAACGGTTTAAATGGTGAGTTACGTGTAATTCATAAAATAGAATCAATTGTTACCCTTTTGAATGATCTTGGATCACCTATCAGTGATGAAGATGTTGTTACATATGTTATGCATGGGTTGAGTGATAAATTCGCTCACATTGCGGGCATCATAGCTCACCGGGAGCCTTTTCCCGACCTCGAGACAATGCGTTCCATGGTCACAACCGAGGAGATGCGTTTAAACACCAAGTCTCAAAACTCTATCTCCAACACCACATCCTCGGCACCACAGGTTCTTATAGCTGAAACTAATACCTGTCGTGGATAAGACTCGCGAGCATCTCGTGACACTCGTACGAATACACGCTCTTTTGAGCCTCAGGTTTGTCGTAACTTTACTCGTGGATTTTGCAAGTGGGGTAATACGTGTAAATTTATTCATGACTCTAGTCGTGCGAGTCTTGCTGTTCATACTAGTAATAATTCAAATGGCAATATGAGGAATGTTAATTCAACAGCTGGGTCTCCTAGCTATAATACAGGACTACAAATGAGCTCTAATGGAATTGGTAATGTTGGTATGGGCCTAGATGGACAACAACAGTTAATAGCTCTATTAAATGCTCAAAATTAGTTATTAGCAAATTATGGTTTATCTCATCAATTGGGCCAGGCCCAGTCATATCTTCAAGCAGCCATGAATTCACTATTGGGCTCTAGGTCCACTCTATCGGGTTTTGGGCCACCGAATATACAACAGGTAATTTGTCTTCACAGCAACAAGCTTTATTGGCAAGGACTTTATATGGCTCTATGAATGCTCCTCAGTCATCACTACCCGGTCAAGAAACGATTCTTCCTCAAGCTTTTAATACCATGACACTTCAAGACCCTTCCAATGCTAATTGGAATATGGACACCGGTGCGTCCTCTCATCTTAACTCCGATGCTAATAATCTAAGTACTATTTTAAATTCTTGCATTTATCCATCTGTCTTTATTGGTGACGGAAAATCTATTCCCGTCACCAATACGGGCCATAGCACTTTGTCCACTCCTTACAGAACCCTTCATTTAAATAGTGTTAGGTTTAAGAAAAAGACTCGGTCACCCCGTGTATTATTATGTTTAGCGTAGCTCATAGTTTTATTAGTAATCGTATGATTTACGATGTTGGGCCGGGTCTTTACCCACTGTGAGCCCACACCATAGCCCGTTTTATGAGGCATTTTGTAAGACATATTTAAACCCTCTCCACACATGGAGAGGGTGTTGGAAGAAATCATTTGACACACACTAATAGTGTGTTTTTCATATATTCTCTCTATCCATCTCTCTCTAACTTTCTCTCTCTAAGTCTTTCACCACCACCACCATGGCAGTGGTCGGCCGGTTTTCCGGTCGGCCACCCGAAATCATTATAACACCAACCGGATCTACAATTCTTTATATCTGACAATTGCCATCAGAGCCCATGGTTACACTCTTGGGTCGATTTGTATTTTTTGGTCCGGTCGGGTCTCAAATCTGTCACAGTTTGTAGTTGTGTGTCATTTGTGTTTGTTGTCACTGTTACTGTTCATGTTACTGTTCACTGCTGTTCATTCATAGTTTTTCATAAATCTGCTATTGTTGTTGTTAGATGATTTGTGGTTCCGTTTATCTGGTTCAGATCTGTTGTTCTTGGTTGCGTTTTGACCAAAAAGACAAAACCAGATCTGGTTTTTAAGAAAAAAGTACAAAAGTACAAATTATTGTTGGTTGCGTTTGGTTGCGTTTTGGGCTGGAGACATGCAGGTTGCGTTGTGGTTCTCATGACTGCGTTTTGCTTATGCTGCGTTTTGCCTCAAGACTGCGTTTTGGTCTTGCGATTTG
>BQNB010045082.1:0-44500 GCA_026074375.1 Tanacetum coccineum
GTTCATATTGTGCAAGTGTTGAATTCACATAAAGTCAAATCTAGAATTTTTACAAACACTTTAAAACCTTAAATTAAAAAATGGTAAACAATTCAACCCCCCTTTTAGTTTTCCACACATGTAATTAATTACACCAAGATTAATCTGGACAATAAAAATGCCAATGATACTTTAACTGCTGAGCTTAAAAGATATAAAGAACAAGTTAAAGTTTTGAAAGAAGGAGTCGAGATAACGTTTCAGATTCATGTGAAGAGTCTTTCGAGATTGATCATCTTAAACAAACTCTTTTTGAACAATTAAAAGAAAAAAATCTTTAATGCAAACATTTACTCTTCTTAAAATGATTTTAAGAAAGAAGAATCTAGAAACATTGATAGAGAAATTATTTTAGAAAAGAAGATCAAACAACTAGATAATATTGTTTATAAAAGAGATCAATCAGCACAAATTGTTCATATGTTGACAAAACCATAGTTTTTTATGACCATACCACTAAACAAGCTCTAGGTTTTCAAAATCCTTTCTATCTGAAGAAAGCTCAGCAGTTGGAACCAAAGCTTTATGATGGTAATATCATTAAGAGCACTAGTGCTATTGTGATTCCTGACTCCGAAGAGACCCTAATGCTTGCTGAAGAGAGTCATTCAAAAATGCTTTTAAAACAACAGGATCCAATGGTTTTAGAAAAGAAAGTTAATACCACACCAGTTGATTATGCTGTTCTCAACCAACTTTCTTAAGATTTTGAAAAACGATTTGTTCCACAAACTGAATTATCTGATGAACAAGCCTTTTGGTCTCAGAATTCTATGAATTCTTTAGATCCTAGTCCTTCTTGTAGACCCACCAAAGTCAAGGTTCCAAAAGAACTTCCTAAAGTCAGCATGGTAAATACGAGTTTGAAGAAACTTAAACACCATCTTGCTGGCTTTGACGTGGTTGTCAAAGAAAGAACCACGGCCACAGCTATCACTGAGGGCTCGTGGGGGTTTGAACATACAAAAGCTTATTTTAGGGATGAAATTATTCCATTTGTAAAAGCACTGAAGGACATATTCAATACATTCGATCAATATTTAATTGATGAACTTACTGAAGTCCAAAACGTCTTTCATCAAATGGAACATGCTGTGGAACAACATAGTTTAGAGTCCAAAACATTTGAAGTTAAAATGAATCATGTTTTAAATAAGAACGAACGACTCTTAGAACAAGTCATTAACAAAGATATAGTGAAAATTATTTTGAATTCTTCTATGAATAATGCTTATGTGAATGTGCGTGAATGTAAAAAGTGTCTCAAACTTAAGACTGAGCTTCTCAATAAAAAGGATTTCATTGAAAAAGAGACTTACGATAAACTGTTCAGAAGTTATACAACTCTTAAAAAACATTGTATTTCTTTAGAAGTTGATACTCAACTTAATCAGGAAATTTTTCAAAGGGACAATTCTGTTTCAAATCAAAGTGCTTCAAATTTTGATCAATAGTTTGAATTAAATGAATTGAAAGCTCAGTCACAAGAGAAAGACTCGGTCATAAGAAAGTTGAAAGAGAGAATTAAACCGTTAAGTGGAAATATGAAAGAGGAAAAGTTCAAGAAGGATATAAAAGAGATTGAAACGATAAATATTAAATTGGATCATAGGGTGTCAAAACTTATTGTGGAGAATGAACATTTGAAACAGACCTATAAGCAACTTTATGACTCGATTAAATCAACACGTATTTGATCAAAAGAACAATGTGATGCGTTAATTAATCAAGTCAATCAAAAGTCTGTGGAAATCTCTATGTTAAATGTAAGTCTTCAAGAAAAAGATTTGGTCATTACCGCTCTTAAGGATGAATTAAGGAAACTTAAAGGAAAAGATTTAGCTAAGAATATTGTTACCAAACACACTATTGCCCCAAAAATGCTTAAACTTGATGTGGAACCAATAGCCCCTAAATTGTTGAATAATAAGACAACTCACTCTAACTACCTTAGGCACACTCAGGAATAAGCTGCGATTCTTAAGGAAGTAGTTGAACAAGGAAAATCCCAAAATCCTTTAAATAATTCCTTAGACTTTGCTTGTAAGTATACCAAATGAATTCAGGAGTTGCTTATAATAATCAGATAAATCTGCCCTAGCATCAACAATTCAAGTGATAAATTAGTGGTTGTGACCCCAAAGAACAAGGACAAAAGAGTTAGATTCAATGAGCCCGTCATATCTTCAGGAAACACAAACATAAAAACAGCTTCTTCATCAATTCTAGTGTCTAACAAACCTATGTTGTCTTTTACAGGAGTAAAACCGTCTACTAGTGCTAGCGGATCACAGCCTTCAGGCAATACAAAGAAAGATAAGATTCAGCGAACACCAAGTAGTACTCAGAAGAAAAAATTAGAAGCCCACTCTAGGACAGTTAAATCTAGTTTGAAAAATAAGAATTGTGTTGTTGAACCTAAAAGAACTGCAAATGTGTAGCATTCCAAGCTTAATACGAATTCTGAATTTATATGTGTTAAGTGTAATGGTTGCATACTTTCTGATAATCATGATTTGTGTGTTCTTAATTTTATCAATGATGTGAATGCTTGTCCTAAATCTAAATCTGTTAAGAAAACTTTAAAGAGAAAAGTTTGGAAACCAACTGGCAAGGTGTTCACAAAAATTGGATACAATTAGAGACCTACTGTTTGAACCTTCACTATAGTAGGAAATGCGTTCCCTTTAACTAAGATTACCACAACTATTAAAGTGCCCCCCTAAGAACCCAACTGCTCTAGAAACTAAGACTCCTAAGCAGGTAGTAACATTGGTTTACATAAGGAAACCTAGGAAATCTAAAACTAATGCTCCTGTTAGCAAACCTAAGATTCTTAAATCTATATCTGCGAACAACAAGGAACCCAGTAAATATTGGGGATCCATAGTTTTCAATGTTCCATCTTCCTCTCTTGATGAATGCATGTCATCCAAATTGTTCTTTGGTATTTAGACTTTGGATGCTCCAAGCATATGATCGGAGATCGCTCTCAGCTCACCAATTTCGTTAGTAAATTTTTAGGTACAGTCAAATTCGGAAATGATCACGTGGCAAAGATAATAGGATATGGTGATTATCAGATTAGGAATGTTACAATCTCAAGGGTTTACTATATGGAAGGACTTGGACACAACTTATTCTCCGTTGGGCAATTTTGTGATTCAAACCTTGAACTTGCTTTTCATTAACACAGCTGCTTCATTCGTAATCTAGAAGGTGTTGATCTATTAATTAGATCTTGAGGCAATAATCTGTATACATTGTCCCTTGGAGATATGATGGCGTCCTCTCCTATATGTCTCTTGTCAAAGGCCTCAAAGACTAAGTCATGGCTATGGCACCGACGTCTGTCTCATCTGAACTTTGGTGCAATCAACCATTTAGCTAGACACGGTCTTGTTCGAGGTCTCCCTAAGATAAAAATTGAAAAGGACCATCTGTGTTCTGCGTGTGCAATGGGCAAAAGCAAGAAACAAACCTAAATTTAAAGACACCAACCAAGAAAAACTCTATCTCTTGCACATGGATCTTTGTGGTCCAATGCGTGTCGCAAGTGTTAATGGAAAGAAGTACATCCTCGTCATTGTCGATGATTACTCTCGATTCACATAGGTAATAAGTTCTTAAGGTCAAAAGGTGAAGCTCTAGATTTCATAATCAAGTTTCTCAAGATGATCCAAGTGCAGCTTCAAGTGACTGTCCGAAGAATCAGAACAGATAATGGAACTGAATTTGTTAATCAAACTTTACGTAAATATTATGAGAAGAAACATCTATTGCTCGCTCTCCATAGCAAAATGGTGTCGTTGAAAGATGTAATCGTACGCTAATTGAAGCTGCCCACACAATGTTGATTTATGCAAAAGATCCGTTATTATTATAGGCAGAAGCAATTAAGCAATTACTACCACATGTTATACCTAAAATCATTCCATCATATGTCTTTTTCTTAGCAAAAACTAATGTTCCCTTAGCAAACCTAAGATTTCTTAAATCTATATCTGATAACAAAATGGAACCCAGTAAATCTTAGGGATCCATAGTTTTCGATGTTCCATCTTCCTCTCTTGATGAATGCAGGTCGTCCAAATTGTTCTCTGGTATTTGGAATCCGGCTGCTCCAAGCATATGACCGGAGATCGAGTCTCAAACACCAATTTCGTCCAATAAATTTAGGAACTTGACAAATATCGGAAATGAATCACGTGGCAAAGATATTGGGATATAGTGATTATCAGATTGGGAATATTACAATCTCAGGGGTTTACTACGTAGAAGGACTTGGACATAACTTATTCTCTGTTGGGTAATTCTGTGATTCAAACCTTGAAGTTGCTTTTTGTCAACACACCTGCTTCATTCGTAATCTATAAGGTGTTGATCTATTGACTGGATCTCGAGGTAACAATCTGTATACTCTGTCTATTGGATATATGATGGCGTCCTCTCCTATAATGTCCACTTCTCAAAAGGCCTCAAAGACTAAGTCCTGCTATGGCACCGTCGACAATCTCAATCAGAACATTGGTGCAAATCAACCACTTTAGTTAGAACAAGACTTGTTTAAAAGAAAGGGGGTTTTTTCTCCTAAGCTAAAGTTTAAAAAGGACCATCTGTGTTCTGCGTGTGCAATGGAAAAAAGTAAGAAGAAACCCCACAAACCTAAATCTAAAGACACCAACCAAGAAAAACTCTATCTCTTTGCGTATGATCCTATGTGACCAATGCGTTTGTCCCCAAGTGTTAAATGGAAAGAAGTACATCCTTGTCATTGTTAATGATTACTCTCGATTTACATGGGTTAAGTGCTTAAGGTTAAAAGATGAAGCTCCAGATTTCATAATCAAGTTTCTCAAGATTTTACAAGACTTATAATCGAAATAAGTGTGCGCATATAACTCGAATATTAATGTTTCTTCTAAACAAGATGCATGATAATGAAGATAAATATAAAAATTAATTAAATGTCTGATTAGCACTGAATGGAAGATGGTTTGCATTTAACATCTGTTGATGCATGCTTTTCTTCCAACCTTATTATTTATACTCTTGCATGGTAGGTCCCACATCTACGTGGCACATACCGAGTAGGCCCCACAATCGCATCCTCTTACGTGTCCCTTTCAACTTTCCCTCCTTCCTTTGACTAACTTTTACAGTTCCAAGTAGTCACATTTTCTTAACTTCTACTTTCTCCGCCCGTTTTTTATTGTCCAAATTTTTTTTGAACGTCCCAATTTAATTGTCCACTATTAAAAATAGATAGGGAAGTTTGATAAAGTTTACTATATTACTTTTGTTTGAAATTATTATTACAAACTTTAAAGAATATTTTAATTAATTAGCTAAGGGTAAAACTGTCATTCTGTCAAAAAGTAAGAGACAGAAAGCAGTAACAAATGCATTTTTATTAAACTGTGTGTTTTTTGTCGGGGGACAATAATTTTGGGACGGAGAGAGTACTTTTTACCAACAACATGCAATTTTTTTTCTAAAAGATTGATGATATCAACTAGGGTGCTCACGGTCTAATGCATCAAGTCCTCAAAGACTTAATGCATTTAATGTTTTTAATGCTAAACACATTTAATGACCAAGGTTTTCACAAAAGACTTGATGTTTATTCAAGTCTTTATAAAAAGTTTCTAAAAAAGATTTGATGCAATGCAAAAAACCTTCTTCAAAAGCTTTTTGGAATTTGAAAAGTCTTTTAGTGTTGTTGAAACAAGTTAAAAAAGAGAATCGTGACTTAGATGTTGCACACATGAATAACGATCCGTTCTTTGGCATTCAAATTCCAGAAAACAATTTTGAAGCATCTTTTTCTTCGGACATTATTCCCACTATTGTGCACACTGCTGCTCCTAACTCAAAACACGTTAACAAATAGACCAAGTATCATCCTTTAGACAACATCATCGGTGAACTTGAAATACCTATTTCTACAAGACTCTAACTCTATGAACAAGCCTTATTTTGTTACTACGATGCTTTCCTCTCATCAGTTGAACCAAATAATTATAAAGACGCATTAACTCAAGCATGTTGGATTGAAGCAATGCAAGAGGAGCTAAATGAATTTAAACATCTTGAAGTCTGGGAACTCGTTCCTTGTCCAGATAAAGTGATGGTCGTTACTTTAAAATGGATCTATAAGATGAAACTTGACGAATTAGGAGGAATTCTGAAAAACAAGGTTCAATTGGTTGCTCGTGGTTACCGTCAATAAGAGGGAATTGATTTTGAGGAATCTTTTGCTCTAGTGGCTAGACTTGATGCTATTCGAATATTCCTCGCATTTGCTGCTCACATGAATATGATAGTCTACCAAATGGATATAAAGACGGCATTCTTGAACAGCATTATGCGCGAAGAAGTTTATGTTAGCCAACTAGACTGGTTTTGTGGATCAAGACAATCCGAATCACGTGTACAAGCTTAAGAAGGCTCTCTACGGGTTGAAACAAGCTCCTCGCGCGTGGTACGATCTATTATCAAAGTTTCTACTCTCTCAGGAATTCTCTAAAAGAACCGTGGATCCCACATTGTTCACCGAAAGACAAGACAAAGATATTCTCCTGGTACAAATCTATGTTGATGATATAATTTTTGCGTATACTGCACCTGAACTATGTGACCAAATTTCAAAACTAATGTGTTCAAAGTTTAAGATGTTAATGATGGGCAAAATATCATTTTTTCTAGGCCTACAGATTTCACAAAGTCCTAGAGGCATCTTTCTAAACCAGTCAAAATATGCTCTTGAATCTTTAAAAAAATATGGTATGGAATTTAGTGACCCCGTGAATACTCCTATGGTGGAGAAATCCAAACTGGATGAAGATCCACAAGGGAAAGCCGTTGACCCTACACACTATCGTGGAATGGTTGGCACCCTTATGTATCTTACAGCCAGTAGACCAGACCTTACATTTGATGTATGCATGTGTGCCCGGTATCAGGCAAAGCCTACCGAAAAGCACTTACATGCTATAAAAAGAATCTTTAAATACCTAAGAGGAACCATTAATAGGGGACTCTGGTATCCAAAGGATTCTTCTATTGCTCTAACAGCTTATGCAGACGCTGATCATGCGGGTTACCAAGATACTAGACGAAGTACATCTGGATGTATGCACATATTGGGAGACAGACTTGTTAGTTGGTCATCAAAAAGGCAAAAAAGCGCAGCGATATCTAGTACAGAAGCTGAATATATAGCCTTGTCTGGCTGTTGTGCTCAAGTCCTTTAATGAGATCATAGCTTACTGACTATGCCTTGGATTACATAAAAATCCAATGTACTAGTGATAACAAAAGCCTCTTGCCTATGATGCAACAAATGTTCAACCTCTTGATCAAAGATATGACCAATCAGATTCCACTTCATCAAAGAGCAGTGGAAATGAGTAGTAAAGCCTTACTTTGTCAACGACGGAGTATCAACTAGAAGCGACCATCTTCACTAAAGCCTATGCAGAGAAAGATTGAATTCTTATCAACAAGATTGGAATGCGAAGTTTTAACTCTAAGTAAGTAACATAAACACCTGAGACCTAAAACATGGCAGAAGAAGCTGATGAAATATGGTGGTACCTATTTAAATAACCACATAATACGTATATAAATTACATACACAAAAAACCATAAAAACAAAAAAGATTTTTCATTTTTAGAAAATTTTTATAAAAAAATACAAAAATATAAAATTCATAAAACCAAAAGAAAAAATAAAAAATAAGTAAAACATAAAAAGAAGTAATAAGGCCATTCTTCTGAAAATCAATAACATTACGGTCATAGAAAGTCCTTCAATAATGATACGAGGCTGTAAATGAAGTTCGAGAAGAAGTTTCAAATGTTTTTAAAACAAAAGCTCAAATGGCTTGCTATTATTTCAGATAGCAACATGGGTTCATCATCTTAAGGCACTTATTCCGTTAAAAAGGAAACTTGACCTCTTAACAGGAATTTATTCTCGGACATGGTCTACTTTATGACCATGCAAAGGCTTGTGTTTACTTTGCAACACAACCCATGTTGTAGAGAACAAGAATGTCAAGAGGAGTAATGAGATGTACTACCCTCGCTTCACCAAAGTCATCGGCAACTTCTTTATGACTAAGGATCAATCTATTCCAAGAAGGAATCAAGTAATTGCACTTTGCAAGGATGACTACATGTACAGTAGTATATTTGGATAACATAACAAAGCAAGAATGATATTGGGTAGCAAAATTATCTAGAGAGTAGAAAAGTGAAAGAATTTCTAGTAAGAGAAAAGCCAAACCAAATGAAAAGCTTGTAATAAAATGAACAACCAACAACCACCTTCCCATGCTAAAATGGTTTATAATCTTGAGTGTTCTTATGCCCAATGGGCTTGCAGTATGCTTGACAAGTGGGCAAAAGTCCCGACCCAATACTATTTAGTCATACCTTACATTAAGACAACGAGCTATGCTATTCTAGATATACACTGGTGACCGAAGTCTTTTTCATAATCCAACAATCTCCCCTAAGTGAGGTCACCCCAGAAAATGCATTATGAATTCTAGCATCTACTTCATTTGACCTTCCCTGTCTGTAGCCTCGAAGTCTTTGATTCTCCAATCTTTGATGTCCTTGTATATTATATAGTGAACTTTGAGATTTGTCCCTTAGGCTTATGCGATCTTTGAGCTTTTCTTTGAGATCATCATCCATCTTAAATTCACTTGATCATACCTTGTTGGGTACATAACCTTCATGTGACAGTTTGACTTTCAGACCGAGGCATGCTATGCTCAAAGACACAATTTTCTTTATCATGACATTAACTTATCAGAGTACGAAGCTGTGTATAGGTCTTAAATAGGTCTTTTGGTTGTCATGGTGCTCTTTTGATTAAACACATTAATTTGTGAGCATGGGGCTGTGAATTGACTAATATCACACTGGAACAGGTAACTTCCATTTCCCCCACCATAACATTGATATCCAGAAATAAAACAGTTAGCAATAAAGTGTGTGGTACGAATTTTTGGCTTTGGTCATTTGCCCGAATCTGGTTGGATTAAAACCTCCTGATCCGTAAGTACCCCAGATCCTGTGATAGGTAGATTCATCTTAAGACGAATTCCTCCATGACAAAGGAATTTCATATATAAGTATCAGATCACTGATGTGTAACGCATGCAAATTCGCGCGTGACTTTGTGCATGGAGGCTAGTTCTCTGTATCGGTGGGGGCGCTTGCGTATCTGAGCATGAGCCGGAGCTCACTCTGATAGTCTGTATAGTTATCTGGGAGTTTGGACGGCGTTGCGCGAGAGGATTTAATATATCTCTGAACCAACTCATTAGAGTCACGATCTAGCTCAAAGTAGCGTTAAACTTCTCAATTCTGAACGATCAATCAGACATGTCCGTTTGAGAAAGTATTTGTGACATCATCGAGAGTGTTTGATAGCAAAAATCAAATTTCATTAGAAACACATTTGTTTTTAAGAAAGTTCTCAATCGATGTCAAGAAAATCAGTTGTTGAGCACATCGAGAGGTTTTTTCCAAAATGATCGTCCAATCTCACACCTGAACAAGTTGATTCACAAAGATCGCACCATCGTTGCTTTCTATTTGTCACAAGTTTAATCATAGTGGATCTTACATGTCCCCTACCAAGAGCTTGGTTTGATGTGGCTTTTTTATAAAATCTAGAAGGATTTCCATCTTCATTGTGAGTACTTTCGTATCACTCGGATGTTCTGGCAATACCACGAGGATAATGCGAAGGACTCTTAAAATCTTTACTTGTTGTCACAGTGTGTGAGAAACAAGCTCAATATGGATAAGTGTCCTAACGAGACTTTTGGATGATCTCAAGGCTCTAGACTCAATAGTGCATTTTTGGTTTTAGTGGTCGGAGGCTGGAGCGGACTGCCACCTTTTCAATATCGACTAACTCGGAGTGAGAAAGACGATAGAATTGTATTGATCTCCGTGAGAAATGAAACAAGAATCCTTTGAGGGATCTTGAGTATCTAGGGAGGGTTGTGCAGCGTATCACTGGGTCCATGATACTTGTCTTCAATGTCAGCAATCAACCATGTGATTCTGATAGCATATGTATTGACCCGGTTTCTGCCTAATGTTTAAGGAGGGCTGCTTTCTTTTCACCCTTTATCTTAACATTTCTTTTTCATTCTTCAACCCCTTCAGTGCTTACCGAGACTTCATTACTAGAACCTTGTTGGTTTATTCCGGTACAACTCTATCTCAGTCCCGACTATTTCCCTAATTCTCACATAACTCCTTTTGTAAACATACCTAAGGACTTCTACACTAACTAGTGAGTTGTCCCTGGGTATATCTCTCCGGTTCTGGCAGGATCGTGGGAGCGAGTACCTAACCTTACCATCCTTATAACTCCTGATAAGTTGATTACAGGGTCAGTCTTAGGTATTTCCATGATAGCCATCATATACCATTTGCTCCCCCTTAATATGTGCACCGGTATTCGAAAAGGTTTAGCACATATGAAGGAGCCTACACTTGAGTTTAAAAGAATCTCATTTATATCAGATTTCATAATTAAATCACATTTTCTCCCCCGAGCAAAAATTTCAAATCCGTTTGAGATTTTGGGGTCACAATGAGATTTAATAAGAAAATTTGGTAGAAAGTGTGCCAGGTTTAAATAATATAAAAAAAAAAAAAATATAATCTTGAATAAGAAACATATAGTTACTTAATATACAAGCCTAAGTTACAGTTTTAGTCACTACATAATAATGTACATATTACAACAACATACTATAGAAACCCCTCATATCGTCTCATCAATAACCGGTAGACCGCCTTCTCGAATCCGTCCACCAAAAAAGCACTCTCAGATTCTGAAAAGATACGTCTATTTTAGCCGTTTCTGGATAGCAAACATGAACACCTTGCGTTCTGACAACGTTCTTTCTTCGTCCAAATCTGTATTCATTCCCTGGATTTGTCCCTGTTGACTCTGAACTCTTTGACTCGGTATCCCAACGCTTCATTCGATCTGTTGAATAGTACCATCCTCGAACCTTGTGGATCTCATAGAACCTCAAAATCAACCGCACCCGTATAAGTCACTGAATGTAACTGCCCTTGGAGAGTCTAACTGTGTAGTCATCTCCACTCGAATCCGTGTATCCAACAAGGTTTGGTGAGATTTAACTGCGTCTGGTAACTCTCAATCCCCAGCTGAAAGTCTTCTACGCGTTGTCGGATAACCAAGTTTCTTGTCCAAAGGTTGATCGCAGTAGTGAGAACCTTTTTGTCATCAGGAGAAAGATGGTTCAAGTGACCTTGAAGATTTAACAAGTACAGATCTTCAAAGTCACTAGGGTACATATATTTGAAATCCCTTTCCGCGATGACATATTCTTTGAGATCAGCTCGACGAAGGATGATCTTCTTCATGTAATCGTACCCATACATTGAGAAGACTTCGATTCGGATGACACTTAAGATACGCATGTGAGTTCGGACGGCTCTGCGGTCTCCTTCAGAAGAGAATCTGTCAATGTAGAATCGTTGTCTTTGAAACCACCAGTGAGAGATTCCATACATCGCAGCGATGTCATACTTGCACTCCTCTTCAATCCAGAACTGATCAGGTACCAGTTGCTCTAAGCCGACATCTGGATAGAAAGCCGCCTTCATCTTTGAGATAGACAAGGCTGGTCTGCCAATCTTGCGACCGTATCGAAGATACTCCAGATCTTTGTTGAAGAAGAAGTCAGATTGGATGGTAATATGACCTGGTTCACCACCAAGTGGAAGTGCTTGCAAACATGTACGTAGAATATGCATCATCCACTCTAACACAGAGAAGCTTGTGTGCATTCTTCCATCTGAATTGGAGATGAACTACATCAGAATGACAGCTGTTGACCATTTCATATGCATGGCCTTCCAGGTCCTTTAGGAGTGAGTCAAGAATTCCTGTCGTTACAATACCAATCCAAAATGTCGCGATATCATCGGTCTGAGCAAAGTAATGAGTTCTCTGGTGTGTGTACATATGTAGTCTTCAGAGCAGAGGCCTAATTGTTAGTTGGCACATGCAAATCAGTTGACGGTATGGTCCAGGCAGGTTCCAGAGAAGCAGGTCGATCTTCAGTGAGAGGTTTCCACCAACTCGGCTCATGTTGACTGTATGAATAATAGCACGTCCACCTCTCCCCACTAGAAATGCTTGTCAACTGCAGTGGTTCATCATCCATATAAAGATCATCAGGAATCGTTGTAATTGAAGGCTTAATCCAAGTGTCAGTCGTTGTCCAAGCAGAGTATTCAACTGAAGCAGCTGTCTTGGAGGAACTTGGGGCCGCGGTGCTTGTTGACTGACCTCCCTGATGAGTAGATAATAACGGAGGTGGTGGAGGAGCCTTGAGCAGAAATCGGTATGCTCCAGTAATGCCAGAAGCCCCTGATGTCGCCTGACGGTTGTAGAGGAGAGGTGGTGGTGAAGTAGCGATCCAGCGGAGTCTTTGGAAGAACCTTGTTTACTTTCTTTCTAGTTTCCTCCTGAGCCTTATCAACATCAAAGTCATCACATTCATCACGATGGTTGATTACGCCCTGCATGCGCATATGCTACTCGGTGGTCAGCATGTCCCTTGTCATAGTTCTCCTCCAACATGCATTGGAGCAGAATTTCCTTCATGTCAGACGTAAGGAGATCCTTGAAGCGGACACGAAGAGGAGCTCTCATTGCATGCTTTACTGATGAATAACCACCTCCTAAACTGATTCCTTAATCTTTGGCAATCTCCTGAGAACAATAACTCCACCGTATGCTGTCTGATCATTTTGGGTAAGTCCATAGATTCGCAACTAATGATCCTGCTCCTTGCTTGTCTAACCGTGTTTCCAGAGCTTGATTTTCTTCTACTAGATTCGTGATAAGCTTTCAGTTCACCCTACTCATGATGATGAAGGGATCTGACGGACCTTGTTGAGATTGAGGTGGTAGTGGAAGGGTTGTTGTTGCTGAGGTTATGGTTGTGATGGTTGGTAATGGCCAATGAACAGTGGGAGAATCGGGTCTAGGCACGGGACTGATCACCGGTGACGTCATAGGAGGGATGACAGAGGTGTCTTGCTAAATAGTGACGGACATCATTGATTCAGCCTCAGTGTCTGCTGTCATTTTCTCATTATTGGCTTCCGACGATTTATCATTAATGAATTGACCGCCATAGCTGAAGTCCTTGGTCAGGTGTTGGAGAGAAGACAACGTCCTTGTAGAGCTGACAGGTTCTTCTGGAATCATCTGTTCATCAACAGTCACTGAGATTACTCTTAACTTCAGGTATGCAGTATCTATGAATCCTTCACTCATATCTCAGGTTAGTGTTGACTTGAGGGATCAGTGATCTCAACAACCGAGTGTTCAAGGTTTGTCCAGCGAGACACTAGGGTTGAAAAGGTTAAGATTCAGCAACATCAATCAAGGGTTTGGTCCAGCCTGGCTTCTCTAGAGCCCCACTTCTAACCACTGAAGGCATTTCATTCATCAGATCCGTGTCACTGCCAGATAATCCAAGTCAGCAAAAGGGAGGAAGAACTCTTCCATGGCCCGCTTGATTAAATGGTACGAGAGTAATGTCTCTGTGTAGATATCCTGTTCAGTCGGGCTCTTTTCCTTAATAGTCTTTAGGTGTATGAAGACTTGAGCACTTATTTTCATACTACCTTACCTCCTATTCCCCTTACCCGGAACCTCTAGCAGTGGTTGAAGTTTTCCCAGTATCAGTTTCCCTAATACCCGAGGGGTGAAGAGGACCCATTTGAGTAGGAAAAGCATCCGTTAGCTCTCTCTAGAACCTTTTGCAGTATCGCCTCCCTCTGTGTCTTCAAGGCTGGGTTTAGCAGCATGAACCCCTTCATCAACGAATTCATCTACCATCTGCTTAGAACTCTTAACAGTTCTCTTCTTAACCACTTTCCCCGCCTTAGCACGTTTGGCTAGTGGTGGGGCCTCAGAGGATTCTGACAACGGCTTGCGCTTCTTCTCCTGATGTTTGGCCGGTGCAGACTTAGGCTTCTTGGATTTAAGTTTTTTAGAAAAGGTTTGTTACTTGGGATGTAGTTTTAGAAACGTTGTTTGCCTTTGGTTTTTGCTGATTGGTAGGCCTTAGCTGGCTTTGGTGCATGAGATACAGGATCCACCCATTATTCACCCCGAGATGTCGTTGATGCTTTGCAACTTTTTCAGATAACATCTAAAAATCAGCTCCTCGAATGACATCATATGATGATTTCATTTCGGTATAGTCATCCGAAGAGTTCCCGTTTGGACCCCTAGCGCTGAACTTGAGATTACCAATTACTGGTTTCTCAGTAGTCAATGGAGTGGGGACTCAGGTCTTGGTGGAAGTTTTGTATCCCCCCCTCCCCCCATCCCCCCCCCGCCGTTGCAAGTGAAATATTATCAAACTATAGTGAACCTGAACTAGGATCAGAATGAGAGTCCTTTCATCTTTCCTGAGCTTGTTGTGCCCAGATTCCTCTTGTCTTCTGTGAAATTTGTGGATAGACTAGTAAATCTTCCCACATCCTTTTTCAGCATAATCCAATATAGCTCGATTAACAACACCCCAAAGGATCTGTAGCACTAGGTCCTCTTGGTCTTCAAATCTTTTGAAGTCCTTTCCTGTAAGGCACATGATTGATTATTGTTGTGAGTGCCCTCCATGGTTGGAACTGTCGTTAGTGGTGACATTTGACAAGTTATGACTCTCTTGGAATAACCCAACTCATTGACAAACCTCGTATAAGCGAATAAGGAGTCGGAGGAGGGAGAAAAAAGCCCAGTCTTTTATCGACTGGCGTGGATCTGAAGAGCGGTCTCTGAGTGTGGTCTGAGTGAGATTCAAACCATTGCTCGTTCATTGACACTTATAACCCCGACTTTACTGTCAAACAAATAGTAACCCAAAATTGGATTATATAGATAGCCAGGTATTGTTAAGACGCTGTAATAGCTCTGAAGAAATTTGTTGCTTGAGAATATCCACACTATATTTGAAAAATTGGGCTGGGTTGATGATTTTTCTTCATCAGATAGCAGTTGCTTTTCCCAATTGGCAACCATCGATGCGTGGTAAGATTCTTTCATCTGATCGGATAGTGGTGCCATTGCGGGTGCATGATCAGGCATCAGCCATTGTATCTTCACAGGTACAATCACAGAAAAGCACCATGGCAGATAGAATGTTAGAATGTGAGCAGATGCTGCGGAAGTTAATCACTTATGCACAAGATCCAGAGATAAGAACCCCTAAGATCATGCTATTGAGATAAATCAATGGAGTTGGTCAACTCTTGAATCAACAGAAGTTAACTCATCGAAGAGAGGACATAACACACCGATTAAACCATAAGATTCAATGGCAATTAACAATCAATGCAATGCAAAACACAATGGACAAGCAACTTTTAGTGACTCAAAATGCAACGAATATTTTATGAGCTAATATCAAAACGCAGCCACTTAAACGCAAATTAGTATCACTCAAATGCAGCCATAATCAAAACGCATAACGTCAAACGCAGCACTCAAAACGCGCCATCATCAAAACGTATGATTATAATATTCAAACACTATCAAAACCAATCATTTAGAAAATTTCGAAATAGCGGGCTTCAATATTTTAATATTAAAAATTTCTTCAAATCAAAATGCAACGAGTTGCGTTTTGCCCTGTTCAACGATTAATGACCAAAACGCAACACATGAATAAAGCCAAAATGCAACAATTACACCAGCAAAACGCAATCCAAAATATCACTCAAAACGTAATCATAACAAGTATACAAAAACGCAATCAGGTGATATTTCTTAAACGCTTTCAAGAACAAAGACAAAACGCAACAAGAGTCTAACAACAAACGCAATAATGAATTATTTAACAAAACGCAATCAGTTATTAAATATCAAATCGCAACCAAAGCCTGTTCACTAAACGCCACATATAATGCAACTTTCAAAACGCAACCAAGAACTAATTGTCAAAACGCAACATGAATTAAACCACAAAAATGCAACCCAGAACTAATTCTCAAAACGCAACATGAATTTAACCACAAACGCACCAGTACACATAAGACAAAACGCAACCTAGATCATCATACCCTAAAACGCAACAAGTAGCCTTTAATCAAAACGCATCCAAGAAGCTATTTTTCGCAGATTCAAACTGTCATGTTAATTCAATCTACAGACTTAACCATTCATTACAACGTTCAAAGGGCATTTGCTAATTACAATTATTAAACCGACATTGGGTAGTACCAAAGCATTATTCGAAATGAGTTTTGACACAAAAAAATCAATATTCAAGCGAAAATTAATAGACCATACGATAGGTGATGGGGGTTCAAATTCATGCATACATTAAGCATCTCTACTAAATCTAAAGCTATCCCATCATTCACAATATAACAATAGCTACTCACCTGGATTTGGATGATTATTTCTCACGAAAATCCTAAGAAAAAACGAGTTAATGAGAATCATGCCAAAAATAGTTATGACTAAAACATGTGAGAATGATAGACAACATATAATGAGTGATACCTAGGCACGAACCCACGAAATTAGACACTCAGCAGGCAAATCTCAATGATGGTATTGAGAGAAAAGGAAAAAGAGTTGATTTGAGTTTTGACAAGTTTGACTTGGTCAAAACGCAATCATACATGTATACCTACTTTTAATTTTCAGATAATGACACATATAGCCCCTCTCATTTTTCCTTTTGGGTAAATACCAACTATTGGCATAATTGGCCCCTCTCTTTTCTTTTAGGGTTAACTTAGCAACTAATGGAATAATTTATCTTGGGAAAGTGACACAATTGGTCCATGAGCCTAGGATACAATTAGCAAATAGCAAATAAGACCCTAGACATGCATGTAATTGACACATTTGGACCGTTTTAAGTTAACACTAGTTTAACTCCCCCTTAAACCATAACCCCGTTAGCAACAAATTTGAAAACTCTCCCCCTCAATCAATGACCCGTGTTCTATTTAAAGAGCTGTAGTTGTTGATTGAGTGTCAAATTTTTGAAAATCCAAGTCCGATTGATTGTCAAAAACAACAGTAAGCCACCACGTGAAATCCAAATAATTTTCTGAAGAATCATAGATAGAAAATTATAGACAGAAAATTATGAGGATAAAAGAAGACTTCTCTTCTTAATCAAGAAATAATGCACTGAAGCGTACATTAGATCGAGGTTGCAAGGATATAAAGTAATCCATGCCCGGGAGAACTTAATCACCCGTTGTTAGGAACAGCCGTCTTTTTGGCGACGTGCTTTCCTCATTTTGAAAAGCGGGTTGCAGTCTGAAATAACTGCAAGCCATTAAGACATGTTTTGAAAGGTTTAAACTTCCGTTCGAGCTTCATTTAAAGACCCGTGGCATTATTGAATGACATTTCTAGGACCGTAAATGTTATCGATAAATGGAAGACATGTCTTGAAGAAAACTATTTTTGGCATTTTCTATTTTCTTATTTTTTATGGATCTTTGATGGTTTTATATTTTTGGGTTTAAGTATGTACATATTTACATAGGATACTTGAAGCTAATCCGTTACTCATCCTGATCATCCTGAAGACTTTTGAGTGTCTCCGGCTTCATATACTTCATGCCAAGCCTTGGGAGAATGAATTCGAATCATTCTTTGGGCAGCGCCTTAGTGAATATATCCTCCAGTTGATACTTCGTCCTCATGAAATACAACTTAACCACTCCTTTTTCCACTTGTTCTCTGATGAAATGATGTCGGATGTCGATGTGTTTAGACCTGGAGTGCTGAACGTTGTTGCAGCAGAGGGCTATGGCACTCTTGTTGTCACAGTACAGAGGGATGCGATTGTAAGCGAAGCCATAATCTGATAATTGAGACCGCATCCATAGGATTTGGGCACAGCAACCAGACATCGCGATGTATTCAGCCTCTGTAGACGAGATGGACGTGCTAGTTTGCTTCTTTGATGACCAGCTGACTAACTTATCACCAAGGAACTGAGCACTGCCAGATGTACTTCTGCGAGTGTCCTGACAACCTGCATGATCTGCGTCTGCGTATGCTGTTAGTGCCATGGCGGTGTCTTTCGGATACCAAAGACCCATATTGATGGTTCCTTGGAGATACCGAAAGACCCGTTTAACTGCCTCAAGGTGCTTTTTAGTGGGCCTAGATTGATATCTAGCACACATGCACACAGCAAATACTAGGTCAGGTCTACTGGCTGTGAGGTACATCAGGGACCCAATCATGCTGCGATATTTGGTCTGGTCAACAGGGGTCCCTGAGAGGTCTTCATCCAGTTTTGTTCGCTCCACCATAGGAGTGTCAACAGGGTCACTTTTATGAAGATCAAATTTCTTTAAAATCTCATTTGCATATTTAGATTGATTAATGAAAATGCCTCTAGGATTTTGAGAAATTTGTAAGCCTAAGAAAAATGATATTTGACCCATCATCGACATTTGAAATTTAGAACTCATTTCATTAGAAAAACGGTCACAATCTTTGGGGTCGGTCGAGGCAAATATGATATCATCAACATATATTTGAACATGAAGAGTGTGTTTGCCTGTTTTCCGAATGAACAAGGTTGGATCGACGACACCCTTGGAGAATCCTTGTGCCAGAAGAAACTTTGACAAAGTGTCATACCATGCCCGGGGAGCCTGTTTTAACCCGTAAAGTGCTTTCTTCAGACGATAGACATGATGTGGACGTTCTGGGTCAACAAAGCCTTCCGGTTGGTGGACATAGACTTCTTCTTTGAGCTCGCCATTTAAGAATGCAGTTTTCACGTCCATTTGATAAACTGTCATGTTTTTGCTGGCGGCATTGGCAATGAATATCCTGATTGCTTCAAGACGAGCAACCGGGGCGAAGGATTCTTCAAAATCTAGACCTTCTTCTTGACGAAATCCTTTTGCTACAAGACGTGCCTTGTTTTTCAACACATCACCATACTCGTCAAGTTTCACCTTATAAATCCACTTGAGAGCAATAATCATGGCACTGTCTGGAGGTGGTACTAATTCCCATACGTCCAGTCGATCAAATTCATGGATTTCGTCTTGCATGGCTTGAAACCAGCAGTCTTCAGTAGCTGCAGATTTGAAGTTTTTCGGTTCGACTTTGGACAGTACAGAATTGTAGAAGCACCACAAAGCATCCGTAGCAAGCTGTTTCCGAGTGGATACCGGTCGAGAGGGATTCCCAATAATGTTATCAAGAGGATGAGAGTCGGTCCATTTCCGGATATGTTCATGAGGTTGAGTGGATTGGTTGAGTTCTGGCATCATGATTTCCCCAGATGATGAAGCTTCAGAGGTTGGATCTGGGGCGAACACATTAACAAATGGTTCGGGATCAGCTGCAGCAAACGGATTAACTTCTGCATATTGCTCACCTGCTACACCATGATGTACCGAAGAGGAATGATGATCCAATGGTGATGATATATGACTTCCCGATGGTGCGTCGAGATCAATAGAAATAGACACTGATGGACCTGTAGGAATGACCGGGTCTTGTACTACATTAGGAATAGGATCCTGACGGTTACCCGGTGGATTAAAATATTCATCAAACATAGGTTGGAATAACATCTCCAATTCTTTATTTGTGGGAGGTACATATGGTAGAGCAGGAGCAGGATTGGGTACGAGCCCTGAACTAAGAGATTTTGAACGATGAGACGCCATAAGAATTAAACGAATAAGAGGATTAAGAAGATAAGAATTAAACGAATAAGAAGATGGAGAAGAATATTTTTAGCCTTTTCAAATAATACATAAAGAAATTAAAATAAGAAAGAAAATATTTTTGGTATATTTTTTTTTATAGAAAAGAAAGTAAAATGGAAATAAAAATATTTTGGATTTTTATATTTTTAATAAGAAAAATAAAATGAAAAAGAAATTTTTTTTTTATTTTTTTATATGCTAGAAGTGACAAATGGCCTAAGTTAAAACTGAATTAACTCATTCAGTTATAAACTTGGCGCCAAGATCCTTTTTACTGTTCATTCGTCTCCTACATTTCACCAAACTGTCAAAAACAAAGGGCAAATAGAAATTAAAGGGTGATTTTGGTAATTCAAGAGTTCTTCTACAAAATGGCAGGGATATTATAGTCTAATCATTGCTCACTTAAGCCCTCTCTCAAGCATACGGGCACGTCAGCTATGAAGAAAGCACACAAGTGATGGGTTTTTATGCTAATCTACTCACAAAAGAAGCACAACATGTCACATCAAAGAATGACATGCTGGCAATCCTCTATCACACACTGATCCGTCCAAATCAACACGTATAAAATATATATAATATATTAATACGTAATAATAAGGATAGGCCAATAATAGTATAGTATAGTATTACCGTCGGGTTTAAGAAAAAAAATGCTTTTAACCAAAGCGATATCTCAAAAACCCTCCGGGTCGTTTCCTCGACGAGAGGTGAATGGAAAATCTACGTTCAAGTTGTAATTCGAGCTTGAATGTCATAAAAGTTTTTGGTTTTCTTTTCTAAATCTACTTAAAAGGAAAGCATATAAAAGAAAAGCTAAACTTTTGGTTTTAAACTATTTTTTATACTAAAAATTAAACTAATATTAATTCTAAGTTTTGAAACTACAAGATTATACTAAAATTAAGCTAAAAGATATGAATGACAAATATGCTTGCTAAGTGACGTGAAAAGTTTATTAAGTGCGGGTTTATGTTCAACAACTTAAATAACAAGTAAAATAAAATGCTTGTTAATAAATGACAAGAAATTAAATATCATTAAAAGTAAATGACAGAATGTAAATCGAAAAGAAAATACTAATGACAAATAATTTTTTAAATCTTTTAAAACCCGCACCTAAATTCCAAATCAATAATCACTTAATAAGCACTAATAAATCTACTCACTACTCATAATGAAATCAAACATAACATTTAACGACAAAACTAAATCTACACTAATTAATTGAAAAAGGAATAGAAAATGGAACCAAATTGGAGACCCGCAATTAAACGAATACCACCCGATTTATTTAGCTAAAGAAAATAATTAAATTCTATCTAGCTAAATAAACCCATAAGCTCCACGCCTCGTGAGTAGACCGCGCGAAAAATTAACGCCCGCAGCAACGCGCGGGTAATCTTGCTTGTTTTATAACAACGTTCAAATTTGAAAATTTTACTCTTCTGTTTGAAAATGACTAAACGCCTAATCCAATCAATCAAAAGCCCAATTCATGAATTAAACTCAAAACCAATATACAAATTTTAACATAAGCCTAATTTGTTAACACAATCTGGTCCAACGCAATAGTTAAAGTAAACGGCCCAATCAATTTCTTAATTGTGGTCCAATAATCAAAATAGGTCCAATTGAATTCTACAAATCAAATGTACGAGAATTGAGAGCAAGCTAAAACTTTCGACTACAATAAGCTAGCAAACATAATCGCATAACACTAAAAACCTTTATAAGCTATTTAAAAAGAAAACTATTAATAAACAAAAGAAATCACTTAACTCATAAATCTAGATGAGATCTAATTAACTAATCAAGATTTAAAACGAATAAGCACTAAAAAATTGGATCTAGCACTTTGCATACGAATTTGAAAGAGATGTAACATATTAATTGAGATTTAAACCAAATAAGCAATTACCGAATCAATAAGCAATCTAAGATTAGTTTTTATAAATCGAGTAACCTTTAATCGAAACAACGAACGAAACTAAGATTAATTTGAAAAGTCGAGATAAGCTTTTGTGAGCTTAACAGACTATCTACACCGAAACTTGTTTCAAATTATATAAGCTCAAACTTAATGAATAAGCTATAAGAAAAATAGAAAAGAAGTGAAATAAGCTAAAGCTTATTTGATTATATGAGCTTTAGATCCAAACGATTAACTAGTAAGAAGCTTAATCGAAACAGAAATATAAGCTGAAAAGTAGATAAGCCCTCACAACTTATTCGAGAATAAGCCCACATGAATAAGTAAAGAAAACAAGTGATTAAGCATCAATAAGCAAATCGATATCTTTAATCAATCTTCAATCCATCTTTAATACATCATCACAATAAGCTTGAGAAATAAACAAAGTACATTAAGCAGAAAATAAAAAATAAGCTACTACAAATTTGAAATAAGCTAAAAATAAGAAAATTAAACTAATAAAAACTAACTAAAAAAAACTAAAGTGAGGGGAAGCGGGTTGGATATATATGGGACCAAGGGGGTATTTTTGAAATTTAACACCAATCATTAGGAAATTATCCCACCAATCATTGAGCTGCATTCGGTGTCACACAGATTGTGGAATTAGAGGAATTGATCCAGCCGGTTATGAGACGACACGTGGCCCTTTGTATTTCTTAACTTCTACGCAGCACCGTTGATCGTTTGATTTATAACTTGTCTCACATAACTAACAAAAATGCAATATTTGAAATCATAGACACTTGTCAGGCTGTTATTTGTCCCTTTCATTTGCAGTGCTCCCTCACGTGAGGGAGGATGATTTATTTTGAGACCATGTGACATGACGTCACATATTACATTTCAACTTAGGTTTTATAATTTGTACTATGATTTTAAATGGGCCTTTATGATTAATAATGGGCTCAAGATAATAAATGGGCTGGCCCAGCCTATTAAAATGAGCTTTGGGCTGGCCCACTAAAATTCGAGGGCACCGTTGGACTCGTCTTTCCGCGCTCTTTCCGATCCCATGCTCATTTTTGTCCGATTTTGTCTTTATTTTTGTCATTTTCTTAATATCCGTACCTGCACATACACAAACACAAAAACAACATATATTTTCAATTTTAATTATGTTTTTAGTCTTTTGGGTTCATTTTTCAAGGTAAAAGATATGTATAAAATAGAGAATACCAAATTTCCCCATACTAAAGTATTGTCGTGTCCTTACGCAATGTAATAAATACGCGCTTAAACTAAAAATTTCAATCCCCTCAAACTAATCACTTTGAAAAGTAGCAAAGTGCTCATCTAAAGAAATTAAGGAATCAAAAGTTAAGAAACGCCCCGTTTTTCTATTTTCAATATTTTTTTCTATTATTTTTTATGCTTTTTTTTAACTTTCCATTATTTCCACACATAATAACATTATTTATTTATTTTTTATTTATTATTTTTTTTATTATTATTTTTTTTCGATAATACTTATTAGGATCATGGAACAAGCAAAATAAATTCATCGTCCCCAACTTTCACTTTTCCATACTAAGCTTAAAAACAAGATCATTGTCAATTACAAGTCATGACACTAACACTACTCATAAATACTAATTGTGTACTTACTTTTCCTCCCTTATTTCCTAATTTTGTATCTCAAGATTTTATTTAAGTCATATACCCGAAGGCTCTTTAAGACTTTTATTTCGATACTTATTAATTCCAAAAATAAAGTGGGACGGTTAAAAACGCAATAATTAGCTCCTAGCCCTTTTCAAAAGATCAAATGTCATCAAGATTAAAGTCCACATCGAGGCGACCAAAATTTGGCTTTTATTAGGTTACTTAAGCAAGGCACCATTCATGTCATATACCCTAAGGCTCTTTAAGACATGAATGGACCAATCTTATTTGCACCATATACCCTTAGGCTCTTTAAGGTACAAACAAGACAACTTCAATCATTCCATATACCCTAAGGCTCTTTAAGGAACGACTAAAGCAAAAATTAAGCAACAATATCCATTCCATATACCCTAAGGCTCTTTAAGGAATGAATAAGGCTATAATTTCACTTATTAAATTCTACTTATCCCATATACCCTAAGGCTCTTTAAGGAATAAGCAAAATATTTATTAATGTGATACATATAGTATGCCAAATTAAGTATTCCTGATGTGTACTCATCTTAATCACAAAGGAACTAAAGAAAACTTCTATTAACTAATTATTAACCAAAAAACCGCACAACTCTATTTATTAAACATTTATATATAAAGGTGAAACAAGCTAATGGGAGAAAAAGCCACAATTAACACTTATGAGCTTGAAAGAAAACCAACTATTCTACGTTTAATGTCATGACTTATAAATAACACTATCATTTCTCGTTCTTCGCAATTTAAAATCTCTAATAAAGAGATTCGCGAATGCTTAGCCATATAAATTCCAACTCGGCATATTTAAAATCTACATGAGATTAGCACAAGTCTTCATTTACGTTAATAACAAATCAAGTCTAGCATGTTTAAAATCTACTTGAGACTAGCATAAACTATCATCGTTAAATGTTAAGGAAAAAGCTAAGGTTTAAAACCGATCGAGTCAAAATTTATTTCTCGTTCTCACCTTTATTTATGCCAAAACACTTATTACATTATTTTTTACAACATTTTTCACTTTTTTATGCATAAAAATTTAAAATTTTTGCTATTTTTCATATAAATCACATATTTTTGGTGGAAAAACGGGTTACGTGAGAACAACGGCTGCAGGCATAATCAAATCGATAGATCCCCCCATACTAAAACTACACATTGTCCTCAATGTGAGACTGTCACCCCCATACTAATTTCAAAGCATAATTCAAGCATAACAGGGTTAATCGATAAGATAAGGATATTGGATTCCCTAAATGAAGCTGAGGATATGAAGCTCGAATAAATGGACAAAACCATGAGCACGAGAGTCTTCAAAATCCGGGTAATCCTGGACAAAACAACACAAACCAACAAAACACGAAACACGAGAAAGGAAAGGCAAGCCCCCTCTCATTAGTTGTTTAAAAATACGATAATAGAAGATAGAAATGCTTGTTTTTGTTAACCGAGTCACGAGCTTGACTCGACCCCGAATTAATTTGTCCATGGGGAAGCAAATGGAAAAGAAAATCTCAATCGGGCTTTCATTAATGTTTGGATAAACATTAAAGCACATGAAAGTTCCATCCCGATGAGATGCCACCGGCTCTAAGTGGAGATGCCGGGGTCAAAGATCGTATCTTCACTCCCGGTGGAGCAAGATAAAGGAGAAACCTCAGGGTAGGTGAGAAACGGGAGAAAAGTCCGAATGACAAATGTGAAGGAATCGTCATCTTCAACATTTTGAGAAAAATCAATCTCACTTCCCCTTTGGTCATCATTAAGCTCATTAAAATTATCAATCACGGGAGCATCGGGCTCAAAATGTAAGCAAATCTCAACATCCGGTGGTTCCGGAGGAGGTCGAGGAAATGACGGATCAAAATGAAATGATTCAAACTCGGGAAGTTCCAAAAGAGGGTCATTTGAATTATCAATGCTAATCAACCCCTCCTGATCGGGCTCAATCTCAAAAAGAAATGAATCATACTCGGGAAGAGAGTAATTAGCATGAGTAGTGGTACTGCCACTTCTCGTCTCTTCTGTATGATCGCTAGAAGTCTCGAATTCGGGTAAAGAATTATCCAAATAAGAAAGAGAAGTATCGGACTCCTCTAAGAACGAATCACTATCCGCGACGGGGATAGGAAATGGAGAAGGAGACTTGAGCACACGATCTGGAGTAGAGTTAACTTTCAAAGATTCGATATTAGAAATAAGACGATGGACGTCTAATAATTTCTCTCGAAGAATAACGTCTTGGATTTGAAAATATCTTCTAAATCAAACTCTTTCTCATCATTCACCTCTTCTAACGTACCCTACATCCTCAAAATCATCGTTATCACTCGAAGTATCATCATCGTTGGAATTGGATAAAATCTCAGAATCATCGTTCAAAGCATCAAAAGTAGAAGAATCATCACGAACGGGCACATCACACGTATCGTCGAAAATACCCTCGAACTCACTTGGGATTGGGACAAGGTTCTCAATACTAGGAATAGTGTCAAGATGCTCGTCCCCCATACTTAGAGAGTTATCGGGCTCCTCGATCGGTAAGTCGGGAGTGATTGGCCTTTACCATAAGATATCGCGCAATAATATATCTAAAGGAATATAATTCATCTCAGTTGTCATCGAATTGAAAAGCGACGATCCAGCTCGGACTAATTAATATATTCTAAAAACCTTTTTACTGAATTTTGCATCTTCAAAGGAGTTTTACTCATCAATTCTTGATTCCTCTTGTCGATATTTGCTTGTCCATCCAAGCATCTATTAATTTCGGCCAAAACATTCCCAGCTATCTAATATAAACCTTTGGGTTACTCCAAAAGGTATAATACCTAAACTTTCTTAATAAAGTGAAAACGCATTCAAAAAAGTTGTCTTTAGCTTCTTCATCGTCAATTATAGAAGAATTCCAATATGGAATAGAACCTTGAGCTGTCGGCTTCTTCTTCTCTTGTTGAATTTCTTTAAGAATTTTTGCAAATCGTTATAAGCTTAAGACACAATTTCTTGTAAAACTTCAGGTTGATTCTGCTCTTCTTCCATAGCTTGCTTAATCTTAAGAAATCTCTCCTCGGCTAGCAATAAAGCCATGCACTTCTTATTAGGAGGTATATGATCATACTCCTTTAAAAAGGCTTTATAGCTTCCATTAAGTCTTCGTGAGCCTGCAAAATTTCTCTACTTGTCTCTTGAGGAGGATAATTAACGGGAAACTGCGAGGGTTGAAATTGGTCAAAACCGAAAGAATTAGGATCATAGCAAGAATTTTGCTCACAATAATCTTCATTCATTGGTTGACATTGAAAAGTGTCAAGAGGACCCCCGCAATTTTCACAACAAAGATATTATTGAGAAGAACTTTGTGAATTTTTGTGGAAAATAATATTCATTAAAGTTTTGATTGTTAACACGGCTCCTTTTTCATAGACCAACGGGAACTGTGTGGGACAATCATAACCCATAATGACATTATTTCCACATAACCACACAAGTAAGTCTCAAACTGAGTTGTGGAGGGTGGTCAGTAAAAATATTAGAGAATTATCGAAAGAATTCGGATTACATCGTGGATAAAATGAACCGACAAATGGCTCTCCACACCCGTAGCAAAGTTGATAAAATGAAGACATGTCGAAGAATTAATCGAATAAGAGGGTAAAGAGAATAAGAATTAAACGAGTAAGAGGATTGAGAAGAATATTTATAGATTTTTCAAATAATACATAAGGAAAAATAAGAAAGAAAAATATTTTTGAATTTTTTTTTTAAATAAAAGGAAAATATTTTTTGGTTTTTTTTATAAAGGAAAAGGAAAAATAAAAAATAAAATAAGAAGAAAAATATTTTTGGATTTTTTATATTTAATTAGTACGAAAATAAACTTTCCGAAGAAAGGATCTTCAAGGCTCGAACACGAACAATCCCGTAGAAATCGCTACACCTCTCCCCGGTAGCGGCGCCAAAAACTGATCCGTCCAAATCAATACATATAATATATATATATATAATATATAATATAAGTAATAATAAGGATAGAAACAATTATAGTATAGTATAGTATTTCCGTCGGGTTCTAGAAAAAACGCTTTTAACCAAAGCAATTTCAAAAACCTTCCGGGTCGTTTCCTCGGCGAGAGGTGAATGGAAATCTACGTTCGAGTTGTAATTCGAGCTTGAATAGCATAAAAGTTTTTGGTTTGGTTTTCTAAATCTACTAAAAAGGAAAGCATAAAAAAGGAAAGCTAAACTTTAAGTTTTAAAACTATTTTTAAACTAAAAATTAAACTAATATTAAAAACTTACAAGATTATACTAAAAATGATCTAAAAATATAAATGACTAAAATGCTTGCTAAGTGACGTGAAATGTTCATTAAGTGCGGGCTTAGGTTTAACGAATTAAAATGACAAGTAAAATGAAATGCTTAAAAATAAATGACAAGAAATTAAATTGCATTAAAAATAAATGACGGAATGTAAATCGAAAAGACAAAACTTATGACTAAATATTTTTTAAATCTTTTTAAACCCGCACCTAAATTCCAAATCACTAATCACTTAACAAGCACTACTAAATCTACTCACTACTCATAATGAAATAAAAACTAAACATTTTAAAAATAAAGCTACACTAAGCATGGCATAAATCAAATAGGCAAACATAAAATAAAACAATAAAATAAAACTACACTAATTAATTGAAAAAGGAATAGAAAATGAACCGAATTGGAGACCCGCAATTTCTTAATAAGCAAATATCAGCCCACTCGATCACGATCGGCATGATCAATTTCCGGTGAAATTGAATCATCCTTGAGAAAATCCTCCATTTCTTCCAAAATGAAATCACTTTCCTCGAACAGAGTAAAGGAAAGAAAAGAGTCAGAAATAATAGGCTCAAAAGTCAAAGGTGAGGAATTTGCCACCACCCGCGAACGAATAATATTAGAAAAACCTAACACTTTCTTGAAAAACTCCTCACAAGCCACATCAATGACGTCAATTCGGTTTATTAGACTTATCATCATATGTATGAAGAGTATCTCGTAGTTTGATCGAGATTAAAAGTTACGGCTTTGTCATTAACCCGAAGGGTTATTTCTTCTCCATAAACATCAATTAAGGCACGACCGGTCCTCAAAAAGGATCTCCCAAGTTTGAGAGGAACTCGAGGATCGGCTTCAAAATCAACAACAACAAAGTCGGTAGGAAAGTGGAACTTTCCCACTTTGACAAAAACGTCTCGGCGAGTCTTTTAGGACGAGTAATGGATCGATCCGCTAATTCTAAAGTCATCCGCGTAGGGGTAAGTTCGGGTAGGGAAAGCTTTTTCTAAATGGAAAGAGGCATAATATTTCTACTGCATCACAGCCAAGTATCAGACCCAAGGGAGCGTAAGCATACACATCCATTCCCCGAGAGAATTACATGGTAATAAGAAACTTGGCCCGTGATCTCCCACTTTTTGGGAACTTATCGAGGAGCATCGCCGAACAATATCTTGTTTCCATGGTAATCATTAGCTAATTCAAGTACTTTTTCCTTATTCATTAGCAAATGCTAAAACGGTAAAATGGGAAAATCTTGGCATCAAAAAGACTAAAGCGTCCGCGAAGTTAATGTCGAAGCGCAAATCTTGAAAGATTTGAAAGATCTTCTCCATTTGATTCGAAGCTTTGTCACGGGACTTTTGATCATTACGTCTTGAAGGATATGGAATATTTGGCTTAGGTAAAGTCTTTGGAACATCGGGTTCCAGAATCAAATGGGTTGACGCGAGGTGGAGATGTGAGCGGTACTTCTTGAAAACAAATATATTCACCCACATCCTAACAGGAATTTTGTCAACAAACAATTGCAAAACAAAGGTGTTGGACTAGTACAGTTAAGTGCTAGACTAATCAAAAGCTCACCAAGAACAGCGACACAATAATTAGTACTAATCAGCCATGGCAAGTTAATACTGGCTCGCATCATACCAGAGTGAAATGCTATGCTGCATCGGCCTCACAAAAAATTCCTATAGTTTAAACACATACCACTATTGAGAAGTCTGTATTAAACACAAAAAACACAGTTAAAAACCAATAAATTTAATGAAAAATTTATACATTCTAAGCTAATAATGTAACTATTGCTGGGCCAGAAGTAGTAGTTAGTACTGCTAAGGGAAAAAGGAAAAATGTTGTTAAGTCCTCAGCATGCTGGATTTGGAGACCAACAGGAAAAGTAATTGACCATATCTCCAAGGACAGTAGATCATACATGCCTAAAAGATTTTGACTATGTGAATCCACAAGGCAGACTCAAGTTAGTGATGGTCTTTGGTGTCCCCACGATAACTATATTCTCTATTTTGAGTGCAAGGGATAATCCACAATATGCATTACAGGATCACGGGAGATTTTTTTGACAGTGGAAAGCTCTAGGAAAATGAACTGGGAACAAGTCCTACTTTAACAGAATTATCAAGACAATAGATGGAGGATTTGATGAATTTGCTAGGGAAGTCCTAAAGGATGTAAAATCACTGGTCAAAGGACAAAAAATTAAGGACTGTGGAAATAAAAACCATCGAAATGTAATCCCATTATAAAGGCGAGCTTAAGTTTAATCTTTTCTCTGTCTCACAAGTGTGTGACAAGAAAAACAACGTTCTTTTCACTAAGACTGGATGTCTTGTTCTATCTCCTAACTTTAAGCTACTATGAAAAAAGTCAAGCCTTTCTTAACGATCCTAGTACTGACGAACATGTATAGTTTTGATCTAAGGGATGTTATTCCTTCAGGAGGTTTAACTTGTTTATTTGCAAAGGCTACAATTGATGAGTCTAATTTATGGCATAAGAGGCTTGGTTATATAAACTTTAAAACTATGAACAAACTTGTGAGAGGAAACCTTGTTAGAGGTTTGCCTTCAAAGCTTTTTGAAAATGACCATACTTGTGTTGCTTGTCAGAAGGGAAAAGGCAAACACAAAGACACTTGATACGACCAAGTTATGAGCTTTAACAGCCATCCCTACACCAGTTGCATAAGTGGACTTATTTGGGCCAAAATTTTTAAAGAAATCAATAACAAATAAAATAGCCTTATTGGTCCCACTAATGACTATATTAAGGTTTACATGTGGGTTTTTTTCTTTTCAAGGCCACAAATGATGAGACAATGGGATCCCTTAAAACTTTTATAACTGGCATAATAAAACCCAAATAAATCATAAGGTTAAAATCATCAGATGTGACAATGGAACTGAGTTTAAAAATAATGACATGAATCAGTTCTGTGGGATGAAAGGGATTAAGAGGGAGTTTAGTGTTGCCAGAACTCCACAACAAAATGGAGTTGCTAAAAGAAAGAATAGGACACTAATAGAGGCAGCTAGGACTATGCTAGCAGATTCATTATTACCTACTACATTTTGGGCTGAAGCAGTTAATACTGCTTGTTATGTTCAGAATAGGGTTCTAGTGACCAAGCCTCACAACAAGACACCTTATGAACTATTACTTGGTAGACCACCTAGTATAAGCTTTATGAGACCTTTTGGGTGTCCTGTGACTATTCTTAATACCTTAGATCCCCTAGGCAAATTTGATGGGAAGGCTGATGAGGGGTTCTTGGTTGGATACTCTATAAATAACAAGGCTTTTATGGTATTTAACACTAGAACTAGGAAGGTAGAGGAGAACCTGCACATAAACTTTCTTGAAAACAAACTCAATGTTGCAAGAGAGTCCCAGAATGGCACTTTGATATTGATCACTAACAAAATCAATGAATTATGAGCAATTAGTGGCATGAAAACAAACTAATGGTGATGCAGGTATAGAGACAAATGTTAATGCAAGGCAAGCTGGACAAGAGAAAGCATCTGATCATGAATACATACTACTATGACTCATTCTTTCTAATTCTCCACTCTCTTCAAGTACTCAGAGCACAGATGATAAGGATGTTGATGAGGTACTAGACAAAGGAGATGATGATGTAAGTCAAAGAAAATGGATAAGAAATAGGAAGGACGGAGCTTCAAATAAAGAAATGAACCGATCATGTACAAGATGTAAAGAGCTGAATTAGATAGATTGCATTGTATCAACATAAAGAAGGTTTATGCTAACCATCCACTAAAAGAGAAGTAACTCTGCAAGTCCATCTATTAGTACTGCCGGGTCAAGTATTAATACTGCTAGTAAAAATATTAATACTGGTAGTCCAAATATTAATACTGCTAGTACTATTCCTAAGTGCTAGTCAAAGTATGTAATCTTTGGAAAACACTGTGCAATTAGATGATGCCTATGATTAAAGAGAAGTGGTGCAACGGCTGACCTTCACAATGGAAACCACCATTAAATGTTCAGTCTTAATCCTACGGACCCAAAAATTTAACAAGGATCATCCTAAAGACCAGATCATAGATGACATAATTCACTATTCAAACTAGGAGGATGACCAATATTTCTAAAGAACAAGTCCATGGGTCAGATTTACAATCAAAAAGCAAGGAAACAAATCACAAAGTGAAAGATCAAAACTACCTATTATTCCAGTTTTCTCATCAACAATAGACACCCAAAAAGGTGATTTAAGCTTTGACAGATCCAAGCTGGATAGAACAAGAAAGAGGAAGCTCAACTGCAATTTTAAACTTCAAAAAGGTTTGGACTTTTGAGTGGATCTTCCTAAAGGTAAGAAGGACTATTGGAACCAAGTGGGTGGTATAGAAAATAAGAACAGATGAGAGAGGAATTGTAGTAGATAACAAGGACAAGACTGGTTGGGCACAAGATAACACCAAAAAAGTGCATTGATTATGATGAGGTATTAGCGTCCTTTTGCTAAGGATAGTAAGCAATCAGGTTATTTTTTGCCTATGCATCATTTATGGGGTTTATTATGTTCCAGATGGATGTGAAGAGTTCCTTTTTATATGGTACTATTAGAGGAGGTATATGTGTGCCAACCTCTTGGTTTTGAAGATCCATAGTTCCCTAAAAAAATTTATAAGTAAAAAAGCTTTAAATGGTCTACCAAATCAAGTCCTAGAGCCTGGATTAGAAACCTTGTCTACGCCTACCTTATTAGGAAAATAGATTAGAAAGAGGCACTATAGATAAGACTCTATTCATCAAGAAGGACAAAGGTGATATCCTGAAAGTACCAATTATGTTATGACATCCTCTTTGGGCTACAAATAAGACTTTATGTCTTGAGTTTGAGCAGATAATGCACAAGAGATTCCAGATGATTTCTATGGGGAGCTCACCTTCTTCTTAGGATTGCAGGTACAATAGAAGAATGATGGAATCTTCATGAGCCAAGACAAGTATGTGGCTGATATTCTGACAAAAGTTTGATTTTGTCACTGTGAAGACAGCAAGCACTCCTATGGAGCCTAACAAGGCATTGGTCAAGGATGAAGAAGCTGACAATGTGGAATTTTACACGTTAACAAAATCAATGATTAGATCAATTATGTACTTAACAAGCTTCTAGGCCTGACATAACATTTGCTGTTTGTGCTTGTGCATGGTTCCAAATTACTCCTAAAGTATCACATCTTTATGCAGTGAAGAGGATCTTTAGATACTTGAAAGGTCAGCCTAAATTGGGTCTTTAGTATCCTAAAGATTCACCATTTGACTTGGAAGCCTTTTCTAACAGTGATTATGCTGGTGCTAGCCTTGACAGGAAATCCACAACAGGACGTTGTCAATTTCTATAGAAAAAGGTATGATTTCATGGCGATTGATAAAAAAACAAACTATTGTTGTCCCAACTCCACTACTAAAGCAAATAGGTATGCTGCTTGTCAAATTGCTGTTTGACAGTGTTGTAGACAACCAAAATCAACTGCTTGACTATGGATTTAATTTCATGAACACCAAGATATACATTGACAATGAAGAGCCCCATTTTATTGTGGAAGTAATCCAAATAGTTTCATGCTAAAACCAAGCACATTGAAATAAGGCACCATTTCATCAGAGATTCTTATGAGAAGAGGCTCATTCAAGTAATTAAGGTACATTCAGATCACAATGTTGTAGATCTTCTCACAAAGGCATTTGATGTTAGCAGGTTTAACTTTCTAATTTCTAGCATTAGATTACTTAATCTCTAAGATAGTGTGTTAGCCTAATGAATAATAAGACAATGAATTTGTGAAATAAAACTGGTAGTTTGTAGGTTAATGTGTGCAAGATATAGGTTTTAGATACTGCAAGGCAAAAGTTAATTACTGCTAAGTATAATTGAGAACTAGTCTGGAGTTTATACATAAGACTGCTAGTGTCAAACTGTTGTAGTCAAAATCATATTATTAAACAAAAAAAAACTTTGGATTGTTTATTCCAGTGTATTGGACTAACATTTGCAGGCTAAGCATATTGATATCTGGTATTGAATTGAGGGGAGGCTAATGATGTCAATATGCAGTCAAGAATGGATGGAAGGACATGTAACATCAAACAAAAGTGTGTGATGAGTCAAACACCTAGGCAAATCAAAAGAGGTCGAGACACAAAGATACCTCAGTCTAGTGATCCCCTATGGAAAATGTTGGTGATGAGGCAGTCCATAAGAAGGAGTTAGGGCTACAGAATAGGGGTTGTGATAAGGAGAAAATTGCTGCCACCACTGCATCTCAAGCTACGAAGCAGAGCAATACATAGGAAACATCAATAGGACCCAATTTATGGCAACACTAAATGAGCCAATCAAGTCCTACGGGAACTAGTTCAGGTAGTGGACCCAGTGCCAAGATACCACAATAGGGGGTTATATGCTCAAACTAGGTTTGAGCATGCATCTAAACAGTCTAATGATCCACCTCTCTTAAAGAGTTACACACATAAGCAGTGGGAGGAACAAATATGAAACTAATGAATTTAATATGGTATACATATGTACAAAACAGCTGGAATTGCGGTGAAAAATAGAAAAAGAGAAGATATAGTGAGCTGAAAAACAAAAGAGAGAATGTGTTATAAAAACAAAAAGTGTGAAATGGAGTGAGAAAAAGAAAAAGAGATTTAGTGATCAGAAAACAGAAAGAGAGATTTTGAGAATCTAAATTTATGATGGCAATGCTTGTTGGAACAGAATTGGAATTGATACTGCTAGGCATAAACTTAACACTAAAAGGCCATATATTAATTTAGATACTGCAGGCATATTATTACCCCTTTAGATACAGTATTGGGTAAAGTTAATACGGCTGGGCTTAAAGTTAGTACTGTTAGGCTAAAATTAGTACTGGTGGGTGACCGTTAGTACTGTTTGAGGCATAACAGAATTTCTTTTAATTAAATATAGTCGTTGCCAAAATATCCCGCCAACCTACTTCGTCTCATATAGGTTTGGACTAATTATGGAGAATTTCATGATCTTACAATAAAATCATAATCATCTTCAAGATAAGAACAAATATCATTTATCGGTCAAATCAAAAACCCTATGGCGCTCTCTATATAATCTCAATGAACTTTGCCAAGCTCACATACTCTCATTTACAAACATATCCCAGAACCTTAATCTAACTTCTCTCTATTAAATGGCGAATTTAGATTTCTACGACAAAGCACACCATGGTTGCCCTACCTTACAGAAGTCCAAAGGAAATGAAGGATTTATCAACATATAATTGATTTTCTCACTGCAAAGTCCACATTATGATCACCCTCACTGAAAGTCCAACTATCTATGTCTCTCTCATAGAACAGTTTTGGCAAACTGCTTCTGCAAGCACACTTGAGAATGGAGACATGGAAATCACTGCTACAATAGATGGGAAAGTCAAGGTTGTTTCTGAAGGCAATCTATAGAATGACTGACAATCTCAAGTTAAAATATTCTGATGGTATTAGTAGTTTGCCTACTTTAGAAATTTTTGAGCAGCTTGCTCTAATAGGGTATGTGTCCAATTATGATAACTTAACTTTTCAAAAAGGATATTTTTCCCCTCAGTAGAAAATTTTGATTCATACCATCTTTCACTGCTTAAGTTCTAAGAAAACTGCTTGGGAACAATTTAGTAGCAATATAGCAACTGCTATCATTTGCTTGGCCACAAACAGAACCTTTTAATTTTTTCCAAATTGATTTTTGAAGCCATGGTGAAAAACTTGGATAGTAAGAAGCAAAAATTTAGATGTAACCAAGATTTTATACAAATCTTTTTGAACAAGCATAAGAGATTACTTCTACCTCATAAAAGATGTTATTTTTACTCCTACCCTTACACAAAAACTGTTTAGGCAATATGAAAAGAAGCTTCCAAGGGATATACTAGGGTGGACACTCTATTATTTCAAACAATGCTTGTTCAGTGTTAGATTTTACAGGGTGAAGGATCAACAATCCCAGTTGAGTCCCATCACACACAAACCATCAGATACCTTTCAACTACCCCCCCTTCCCCAACCACCAACTTCAACACCATCTATACAAACAACCTATTTGCAGAAGACGCTACCATGCCTCCATGATTCACCTCTCCCAAGATTTCACTCCACTTGGAAGATGAGGGCAGTATGACACTAATGAATTGACGGTTCTCGTAACCCACATTAATCCAAGAAAGTGAATACTTTGTAATCTGACTAAAAGGCAGACCACACCTGACATATGGTGCTGCTTACACTAAGCTCATCATAAAGGTGAAGAAGTTAGAGCACAAAATAAAGTGTCAAGCACAAGCTAGAAGAAGGGTCAACTTGATAGGATTTCTAATGATGAAGATAATCAAGAGGATCCTTCCAAACAGGGGAGGAAGATTGCTCAGATTGATGAAGATGAGGGAATTACTTCTAGGTACACAGATATGAGTGAGTAACCGAAACAGACTCGGGGAGTCATGATGCAAGATTTTAAAGGAACCTGATTTGAGTTTATTGCTCTTGAAGAAGATTATACGCTGAGCCTGATATTAGTAACAAGCTCATTACCAATTAGTACATGTTGGTGCAGAATTAATTACTATACAGCCAGCCCTGAAGTTAAAACTGATACAGAAAGTTTATGTAGAAGTAGCAGAAGAAGAGCCATCAAAAAGAAAAGATAAAGGTAAAGCAATATGAAAAACTGAACCCCTGTTCAGAAGAAGACAAAGTTGCAACTAGAGAAAGAAAGACTTGGGTTGGAAGAAGCTCTGAGATTGCAAGAACAACTATGACGAAGAAGAAGGCAAAGTATAGTCCATAAGTCATAAAGCAGCTACACTATTAAACGCAGAAGAATGCGGATAACATCAAAAAGCTCAAATTAATAGCTAATGAAGAATTATAGTACACAGGTTGACAAGCGACAATGAAATAGAAAGATACTCTAAGCTGACAAGGCAAGATTACTTGTAGAGCTTATAAATGAAAGAAAGAGAAAATTTGCCCAACAAAGAGCTGAACAAAGAAGGAACAAGCCCATGACTCAAGCTCAACAAAGGACTTACATGTGTAATTATATCAAGCATATGGGAAGTCGCACTTTACAAAAATTAAAGAAACTTTCCTTTGATGAGATCAAAGAGTTATTTGAGACTACAATGAAGAGGGTAAATACTTTTACTCCAATGGAGAGTGATGATACAGTTCCTAAAGTTGTAGCTGGAAGCTCAAAGAGTGATGCTAAACAAGAACTTAATCAAGAAAGTTCAAAGAGACAAAAGATAGGAGAAGGCTCAGAACCAGCTGAAGAATCAAAAGATGAACTGTCTCAAGAACAACTACAACAGCTAATGATCATAGTTCCAGAAGAAGGGATGAATGTTGAAGTCCTACAAATCAAATACCCAATCATTGACTAGGAAGTTTACACTGAAGACTCAATAATGTATTGGAAGATCATCAGAGTAGGTAGTCACACAGAGGTATATCAGATCTTTGAAGATATGCTAAAGAATTTTGACAAGGATGATCTAGTCAAACTATGGAGTGTTCATGAAAGATTCAACTCAACAGAACCTACTTGAAGAAAAAAAGAGAACTTTTGGTCGTAGTTGAAGAGGTTGTTGAAACCAGATATGAAGAATATTATATGGGAAATTCAAAGTTATATGCATGATCCATTGAAATAAAGTTTATATGATGACATGTGATGTTCATATGTGTCTACATAGAGAAGGACATGATATTTTCAATGCTGGTTGAGAAAGATTATCCATTGACAATAACACTTATGACTTTGATGTTGAGTAACAAGCTGCAAGTGGATGAATATTCAGTGATGGCAGATGAGCTTTTAAGGAAAAAAATTTACTAGCAAACAGACCAAGACAGTAAAGTGTTTGGAAGCATCCTCTCAGCACATCAGGGTTTAATTCAGAGAAACTTGTAGATATTGAATGACAATCACAAGTTAAAGGGATGGATTGTTAGGAATTAAGGGCTTCTATAACTTTGTACTTCTGGTTTAACTTAGTGCTGTCAAGAGAAGACTTAGTACTGGAAAGCTTATTTAGTACTGCCAGTATAATTTGTTAGTACTGCCAGTTTATTAGTCTGTTAGTTATATAGTTAGTACTGCTAAAGTGATATGCATGAGTTATATTAGGAATAGAATATATGGCATGATCACTTGTACGCATATTGTACGCCCAATAGGGTTTTCCTGGTGAGTGTAAAAAGGAAACACTAAGCATAGATCTAGGATATGTCAGTTTTCATATTCATGTTTTCATATTAATATTCATAGTTTGCAATAGCAATCCAAATTTATTCATAACTTTTTGTAATTCAAAATAGAGTTCAATATATTGAAAGTATTAGTAAAGAATATATTGTGTTTTACTGTTTCATCATTTGTTTCTTTTTAGTATTGCAAACAAGATTTCCGCATAGTTAGTGAAATTCTCAATCTAGGTTTCTACTATGAGTTTTTGTCATGGATTAATCCAATAAAACTAAGCTTTTTAAACAAGCTAAGTAAGATCTGAGTCATAGACAAGGGATCAACAAAGGCTACAACATCGGCAGCGAACCGACCAGATGCAGCAAACTTTTATCAGTCTCGGATTATTATTACTATGTGCCTTATTTTGAAGACTGCCACATCGGCAGCGAACCGACCTAGACCATAAACTTTATATCAGACCCACACTTTTTTTATATATTATTATTACCTCCACCCTTTAAACGACATATCACAGTCGGTATGGCGAGCCCGACATGTATCTAGAAGTCTAATTTCGGCTTCGTTTTATTAACAATTATTATAGCCAAATTTCAAGTCCTGTAGGTCCTAATTAACTACCTAGATAACTTGTAGCAGACCTCAGAGAACCGGAAGCCTATTTCCCTAACAACACTGACAAAACATCGATGTGTACCTTACTTTCTCTAGAAGGAATCTCTACAAAGGAATCTAAACTAAGAATCGCAAAAACCAAAGCAACTTTATTTATTCAACGATTATATAATGTTTATTAAGCTGATAGGAGCAAAAAGCCACAATTAACCTCTATGAGCTCGAAAGAGTTCTAACTACTCCACGCTTAGCATCTAGCTTTTATTCCACTCTATCATTTTCTCGTTCTAACGCAAATTTAAAAAATCATTTACCTAAAAAGATCTACGAATCTTAGCTCTAATAAAACAAGCTTTGCATATTTAAAGTCTATCATGGAAACTTGCAAACTCTTGGCTTTTTCAAGATAGAATTCGCATTTTAAAGCTTCTTGTATAAAAGACTAGCAAAAGCTTAAATTTATATAAGTTAAGGGGCAAGCTATAGCGCAACATGCTCGATCAAGTCAAAATTTATTCTCAAAAAGACAAAACTACGTGTCAAAACACTTATTCTATTTTTGAAAAAAAATTAATTTTGGCATAAAATCACATATTTTTACTATTTTGGTGGAAAACAAGGTTACGTGAAGACAAGGCAAATGCATGTAAGATCAAATTGAAAGATCCCCCCATACTAAAACTAAACATTATCCTCAATGCGAGACTGTCAACCCCATACTAATTTCAAGGCATAATCCAAATATTAAGGGGTCTCTACGCATATCTAAAGTCGTTTATTAATTAAGCTAATAGATAAACGTTAATCAATAAGATCTAGGATATCGGATTCCCATGCTAAGGATTGAAGATCGAGTAAACGATGGACAAAGAAATGAGCACGAGAGTCTTCATAATCCGGGCAATCCTGGACATAAAACACAAACCACGAAACACGATAAAGGAATAGGCTAGCTTCCTCACGTCACACTTATTAATAAATATATAACAAAATACTACAAACTACTAGTGAAAATCATAGGGTTACCACCCGCACGAAGCGCTTTTTTTTGTTAACAAAGGTCACGAGCCTTACTCGACCCAAATTTTAGTGGTCCATGGGGAAAGTATGAGAACCGGCATAACCATACGGACGGAATGATACCCTCCAAAATAGATTTAAATCCTATTACCCGATTCACCTTGAAATTAGGTCTGTCGCTTTGAGATAATTCGATGGTTCCATAAGGGAAAACTTGAGCAACAGTGAATGGTCCGGTCCAACGAGTTTTGAGCTTTCCCGAGAAAATCTTTAATCGAGAATTCAAGAGAAGAACTCGATCACCAACGTTGAAGACGCGGTTCTTAATCTTGGAGTCATGAATCTTTGTTTTCTTCTTTGTAATTAAATGAGAATTCTATCTCTTAGCTTGAATCCCGGAAGTTCATTTAATTCATTTATTTGAACATTCTGGTGATCACCCACGGTCTTAAGGTCAAAATTACACTGTTTTAAGGCCTAATAGGCCTTGTGTTCAAGTTTGATAGGAAGATGGCAAGCCTTTTCGTACAACTGAGCTTTATAAAAATGCACCCGATGGGTGTCTTGAAAGCGGTACAGAAGGCCCATAAAGCATCATCTAACTTATCGGACCATGAAGCTCAATTTTCACCTACGGTCCTTTCTAAAATATGTTTCAAACCACGATTTGAAACCTCCACTTGTCCACTCATTTGTGGATGATACGTGGTAGAAATACGGTGAGTAACTCCATACTTAAGCATGACCTTCGCGAATTGGTCATTGCAAAAATGAGTACCCCCACCCGCTCACTAATTATAGAACAAAGGAGTACCAAATTGATGCAAAAAGAGATTTCAAGAATTTAACAACGACTCGGGCATCATTAGTGGGGAGCGCTTTTGCTTTAACCCATTTAGACAAGTAGTCAACGGCCACGAGAATGTACTTGTTCCCTCGAGAAGACGGAAACGGTCCCATAAAGTCGATGCCCCACACGTCAAAGATCTCGCATACTTGAATTGCATTTTGAGGCATTTCGTCTTTTTGCGAGATTTTGCCTTGACGTTGACATGAGTCACAAGACTTCACCATGTCATGGGCATCGCGATAAATTGTCGGCCAATAGAAACCGGAATCAAAGACTTTCTTAGCGGTGTAGTTCGCACCATGATGTCCCCCGGTGGGTCCATTATGGCAAGCCGTGAGGATATCAACGGCTTCTTGGCCGTGAACACATCGTCTAATCATTTGATCTGCACAAATCCTAAACAAGTAGGGGTCGTCCTAAAAATAATGCTTAACATCCTTAAAGAATTTTTTCTTTTGTTGGGATGACATCCCCTTAACAATAAAATTCCTCACATGGTAATTTGCAATGTCGGCAAACCATGGGGTACTAGAATCACCACGAAAAGATATCATTCCAAGGGTCTCGAGAGGAAATGTTTTGGTAATTTCCTTGTTCTCGAGATGAACCTTGATGAGGGTTCTCTAAACTAGACAAATGGTCGGCCGCGAGATTCTCCGCTCCTTTTTTATCACAAATAATGACATCGAATTCTTAGAGTAGGAGAATCCACCGGAGCAATCTCGGCTTAGCATCTTGTTTAGCAAGAAGATACTTAAGAGCCGAGTGGTCCGTATACACTATGGTCTTTGATAAGACTAAGTAAGGTCGGAATTTCTAGAAAGCATATACTACGGCTAATAATTCTTTTTCCGTAGTAGTGTAATGTGCTTGAGCATCCGTCATGGTCTTACTTGCATAGTGTATAGGATGAAAATGTTTGGTCTTTCGTTGCCCCAAGACTGCACCTACCGCATAATCACTAGCGTCGCACATAATTTCAAATGGTAGGTCCCAATCGGGGGCAACTAAAATCGGGGCTTCGGTTAACTTCTTCTTAAGTATATTAAATGCTTCAATACATTCTTTTGAGAAAACAAACGGGGTTTCTTTTTCTAGAAGATGGGTCATCGGCCGGGCGATTTTAGAAAAATCTTGAATAAATTGACGATAGAACCCAACGTGACCTAAAAAACTTCGAACACCTTTGACGGAAGTCGGATGAGGGAGTTTAGCTATAACATCAACTTTAGCTCTGTCAACCTCAATTTCGGACTGAGAAATCTTATGGTCGAGGAAGATTCCCTCTTTAACCATGAAATGACACTTCTCCTAATTTAGAACTAAGTTGGTGTCTTCGCACCGTTTTAGCCTTTTGTCTAAATTAGAGAAGCAAGACGAGAAAGAATCCCCGAAGACTGAGAAATCATCCATGAAGACCTCCATTGTTTGCTCGATCATGTCGTAGAAAATGGCCATCATACACCTTTGGAACGTGCCCAAAGCATTACATAAGCCGAAAGGCATACGTCGGTAGGCAAACGTCCCATAAGGGCAAGTGAAAGTGGTCTTCTCTTGGTCTTGCGGGTCAATGGGAATTTGAAAATATCCAGAAAAACCATCTAAGAAGCAATAGTATTCGTTCCCTGCTAAACGTTCTAGCATTTGGTCCATAAAAGGCAATGGGAAATGGTCTTTATGAGTGGCATCATTAAGCTTCCGGTAATCAATACAAACACGCCATCCCGTAAATAACCTAGTGGGTATTAACTCATTATCATTGTTTCCAACTACGGTCATGCCACCCTTTTTAGGCACACAATGAACGTGACTCACCCACGAACTATCATAGATAGGGTAAATCAATCCGGCATCAAGGAGTTTGATAATTTCCTTTTTGATAACCTCATGAATTTTCAGATTTACCCTTCTTTGATGTTGAACCGCCGGTTTGAAGTCGTCTTCCATTAAGATCTTGTGAGTACAGAAACTAGGGTAAATACCCTTAATATCAGAAATTTTCCATACGATGGCCCGTTTGTGTGACTTAAGAACCTTTAAAAGGGCGGCTTTTTCTTCATCTTTTAACTCTTTAGAAATTATAACGGGTAATTTATCGGTTCCTTCTAAAAATGCATATTCTAAATGAGACGGTAAATCCTTAAGCTCGAGTTCCGGAGGTTCTTCGGTTGAAGGCTTCGTCATAGTAACATCAACTTGCTTAAGGTCGTCATTCTTCATCGGAGGGAGAGTCAGAGAAGGGTCTTCATTCAACAATTTCTCAAGGTAAAGAATGTATCCCTCCATGTCATAGTAATCGTCATCTAAATTAGAAAGCTCATCCGGGATATGTAGAAAAGTCTCAATCTCTTTCAAAATGAAATCTCCTCATGAGTGAACGGGGGGAAAGAAGAAGCGATGATAGGATCCGAAGGAGTGGGATTGCCACTTGTTGAACTATCTGAAAATCCAAGCACGTCATGAGCATACTCCTCACAAGCAACATCAATGACATTGACTTGATGAACTGTTTCATCATAATAATTGCGGGAGTATCTCAAAGTGTGTTTGACTTTAAACGTAATGGCCTCATCATTGACTCGAAGAGTCATTTCTTCACCGTGTACATCGATTAAAGTTTTTGCCATCCTCAAGAAAGGTCTTCCGAGAATGAGGGGAACCCGATGATCAACATCGTAATCTACTACAACAAAGTCGGCCATAAAAGAAAATTTTCCTACATTCACAAAAACATCTTCGGCAACTCCTTTTGGGTGAACGGTCGATCGGTCTGCGAGTTCGAGTATCATGCGAGTCGAGGTGAGTTCCGGGAGTGAAAGCTTTTTCCATACGGACAGAGGCATTAGATTAATGCTAGCGCCAAGATCGGCCAAGGCTAAGCATTCATCTAGCTCCGGAAAATCAAACGAAATAAGAAACTTGCCAGGGTCTCCATGTTTTTCGGGCAACTTCTTAAGGAGCACAACCAAACAATTCTCATTTAACAAAGTACTTGCTAATTCAAATTATTTTTCCTTGTTACTTAGAAGACTCTTGAATGTAGAAGCAAACTTCGGTATATAAAGAAGAGCATCCACGAAGCTAATATCGAAGTGTAATCTTTGAAAGATTTGAAGTAACTTCAACATTTGATTATTAGCTTTTTCACGGAGCTTTTGGTCATTAAGCCTCAAAGGATAAGGTATCGTCGGCTTAGGAGTAGGCTTCAGAGCAACTTCAGGTTTCGGAATCGGGTCTTGGACAACTAGAGGTTGTACGTGTGCGGTACTTTCTGAACTTGTATTTTTCACCTTGTCTTTTGTCACCTCGGTTTCACGTTCCACTTCCTTCGGGAGATGAGAAGGAGTAGGTGGAATCGTAGGTCCATCGTAAGCAACACCACTTCGGGTGGTAATAGCTTTCACGTCACCTCTCGGGTTAGATTCGGTATTACTAGGATGTGATCCCGAACCCGAGGGATTTTGCATTTGAAAGAAACTGCTCATCATATTTTTTATCTCATTTTGATTTTTTGTCATAGAAGTCTCAAAATCATTCCTCATTTCTATTCTCATATTAGTTATTTGATTTTGCATATCTCTCATTTTTTGTCTCATTAATCTTGATATAGTTCAATAACTCATTCGAAGGTTAAACTCGAGCTTGATTATTCGGAGCTTGATAATTGTTGTTTCCTTGATTGAAATTTTTCCCTCTTCCATGATTGTTTAGAGCTTGATAATTCGGGGCTTGAAAATTCCCTTGATTTTGATTGTGTCGATTTTGATTATTTTGCACATTCGGTTGATTGAAACCGGGTGGTCCGAGGTAATTCTTCGAGCAATAGCTAAGAAAATTACGGTCACCTTGCGGTTGGTAGGAATTACCCCCTGAGTTATAGTTACCCGTAGTAGCATAAGCGGCCTCTTGAGTGTA
>BQNB010045083.1:0-44499 GCA_026074375.1 Tanacetum coccineum
TTACTTAGAAAAAAAATTGTTAAGGCCAGTAACTAAAAAAATCTTAATTCTATCAAATGGATATGTTGGACTTCACAGTAAGCACTTTATAATGTTATATGAATATATGTTGTATCTGTTAGCAGGCTTATGTTTGTAGGCTTGGGCCTATTTATTCACTAATAGTATCATGAACAATGTATGGGTATCATTGAACCAATTTATTTGTACATGATCTTACTGTTGTGGAGAAAACATGTTTATAAGATTGGTATGCGTTTAATTACACATACCATTTTCCATTAAAAACGAGCTAAAATGACAAAAAACGTACCAAAAATACATTGTATTTGTATGTTTTTACTTATATTGTGCAGGAAACGGATATCCGAGAAAAAGACAAAAAATCAAGCAAAAACGGACAAAACCGAGCACGGAATGGAAGAGCGTGAAAAAGACAAAGTCAAATCAAAGCCAAAGTCCAAGAAAGTCAAAGTCAAAGTCAACCCGGAAAAGTCAAAGGTCAAATCCGAACCCGTAAATCCTAAAAAGCCAAAAAGTAGGCCCGGGTCAGCCCACTACCCATTTATAATAACCCTTAACCCATAAAGCCCTAAACCCATTGTAAAAGCCCAAGTTTAAACCAAAAAGCCCACCCTTTTTAATTATAAAACAAACAGCCGGCCCAAATGCTACAATGGCCCAATCCAAATCCCATAACACCGTTAACCCAAAAGTCCTAACCCTGTTAGCCATATCTCCATTTAACCTTTACACCGTTAGTCCTTGAGGACTAACGGTGCAATTACAACCCAACTTCCAAGGACCAACCATGAACTAAACAAGGACTGTGGGTGTAATTCACCAACACATTTTCAGGGGCCATTTTTGCCAAATTAATATTATCTTCTCTAGTTAAAAATGGGCGGGCAAATGCACTGTTTGTCTCCCTCATTTCACACACAATTCGTGTGTGTGCCCTGCAACACCAGTCCAAAATTTTCACTCCACTCCAAAAATATCACCTTCCTACTCACCCCACTCCACAAAACTACAAACCCACGCTGGCAATCCCCCACCCTCTTATTGGACAGAGCTAAGAAAAAAAATGAAGGGTTTGGATCATTTTTCTTGGGCAGCACTCATGATTAAGGGCCAGAATATGCTTAGGTTTCCTCTCACCAAGAAAGCACAACAAACACAAGAGCCTTGAAGACTGACAGCTATAAAAAAAGACAGAGACGTAGTATGTAGTTTTTAATCTAGTGTAATTTTTAGTGTAATTTTATTTTCAATGTCTTAAGTTTAATGTTGTTTTGTCTTTAAATTATCCTCTGTCAGTCTACAGCTTTGTATCCCTTTTAAAGTTAATACAAATTTCAAGTTATCAAGTTATTATAATTACTGTCTTTTAAAGTTTTATGCACTCAAAGTTAATCTTTGTTTACTAGTGATCTCATAAGCTCTTTTAAGCCCATACATTCTGTCATACTCATAAAAGCTTTTGCAAAAAGCTTTTACTAAGTTTACTGTTTTATTAAAGAAGATTTGAATTTCAGCTATTGGAGCATGGTAAGAAATGGATGGCCATGGTATTAGTGCTTAATGGTTAAGCATTAGGAAGTTATTCAGGGTGTTTTAAGCTCCTACCACAAGATTGGACCTATGTAAGATCTATTTTTCCTATTTAAGCTTATCTTTATGCAGTAACTGTTCTTATGCTTATTCCTGATTAGTATTGCTTAATTTCTGTTGTAGTTTGCTTATTTGTTCTTAATTTGTCTTTTACTATATCTGTTTTATCCCATTTAATCTTTTGGTAGTATAAAAATGCATTTTCTTATTTTAAAGGGGTGTTTGGGTTAAGGGTACAAAACGGGTCAAAAGTGGTTAGAAACCACTTTGGGTCTTAAGGCCAACTTTAACACTCTAATCTAAGTTGTTTTTCTTCAGTTTTATAAGTTTTTCACAGATAGAGATAAGTTTTAAGTTATTTCTTATAAGTTGATATTATCTGTGTTTTTAAAACCTTTCATACTGTGTTGAATTTGAATTTTGGTTAAAAGTCTTTTTAAGGTGTGTTCTTTTTGTCAATTTAAGTTAAATGCAGTAAATTTAGTAGTCTTTAAGTTTTCCTTTTGTATTCTGCACTAGGTCCCCTTTTGTCATTAATAGTTATATCCTTTTTAGAGTCATTAGTTCAGCAGTTTTTTTTCTTTTTTCAATAAGCTCCTATAGATTTAAGCTGTGATTTTTAGTATACAGGCTCATTAGGAGTCCTATTTCATATGTCTTAACTAATTTTAAGTTTTCTAGCCCTTTAGTTGGCTTATCCCTAGGTCTGCTTTAAGCCCTTTTGATAGCAATCTCTCAGTAGGTGCTGAGAGATTCAGCGCTTTATTCTGCCTTTTGCATAATTCAGCTGTTATTCATACTCTAATTTCTTGGATGCTTATTGTAGTCTAGAAGCTATTCTTTAAGCTAGTGTAAGCCCCATAGTCATAAGAATCCTTCTAGGTGCTTATTTTTAAGCCCAAAGATAGTCCTTTCGGCTGTTTCTAGTTCCCTTAGCTATAAAGTTCTTAATTGCTTATTTTTGCTTTTCTGTTTGTCTTTTTGGCTTATTTGAGTTCTTACTTGCTTATTTGATGTTGCCTTTCATCTGTCATTGCTTATTTTTCTTTGCCCTTTGCTTATTAGTCCTAGAAAAGCCCAACAGTTAAGTTTTTAGGCCTTAGTCTTTTTAAGCATGCTGCCAATTCAAGCTGCTTATTGTAGCTTATTTTTGACTTTCTAAAAAAGTAGTTTTAATTAATGTTGCTTATTTCATGCCCTTTTATAAGTTAGCAAAAAGAAAAAAAAAGTAAAAAAAATGTTTAAAAAAAAAGGGGAAGTCATGGGGCTTGAACCCATGACCTCCCCCTTTGTATACTAAGCCTCACAAACACCACACATAACCGGCTGCCCTAGGGACTTTATTGTTAACTAGTTCTCTTTATTTAAATTTTATAGTCATTTAAGCCCATAAGCCATTCAGCCCTTTGTGGCTTATTTTCTGCTTATTTATAAGCTAGTTTTCAAAGGTTTCATTTTTCCTGCATTCAGCACACCTTTATCTACTTTCCATGATTTTTCCAGATTTTTCCTTAATTGTTTAGTATTTTTAATCTTTTATTTTCTTTAAAACAGTTTTTAATTATAATAAATTAAACAAAAATCAAAAAAATATTTTTCTTTTTTTTAGAAAATTTTCTTTTATCATTTTTCACTTAGGAAAAATAAATTTACATTCGTAGGGTCATTTTTGCAAAAATTTAATTTTTAAAGAACGGGATTCGATCCCGTTCTTATTTTTTTCGCGTTTTTAGCTTTAAACACCTCCGTTTTTGATCTAGTTTTTTTTATTCTTCCTTTTTAGTCACTATTAGCTTATTAAAAGTAAAAAATTCACTTTAGGTTTAAAATTTAATAAATTAGGTTTTTAGTCGCGTTCGTTTTTAATGCCCGTTCTCGTTTTCGCATTTTATCTTTAATTGCTTTTAATTACATGTTCCCGTAGGCTTAGGTTTTCCTTTTAAGCCTTTATTTATGTTTCCCGTAGAATTTTAAGTTATTTAAATGCCTTTTTATGCTTTCCCGTAGTTTTAGGTTTAAATTCCCGTTTTCGCGTTTTTTTTTAAATTGCTTTTGTTTAGGGTTTTCTTTTATTCGTTTTTGCATATTATTAGTAGTTTTAGAAACTCAACCCCATATCTTTTCCATTCAAGCATTGATATTCAAACCGACTTTCGATTTTCAAATTCACGCCTCGTTGGGAAGAACGACCCGGGTCCGGTTTTAAACTTTGTGGATAACAAAGTGAGAAACCGATACTTCCGGTTTACTATACTACTATCATTGATATTATCCTATTTGTTATATATATTTATATATTTATTTATATTTATATATGTGGTAAAAGGAAGCAATCAATTTTTGGCGCCACTGCCGGGGAGGCTGTGAAACGATTTTTCGGTGTTTGTTTTGAGATTCAGTGTTTGGAAGACCCTTCCCGCGGAATTAAAATTCCCGTTTGTGAATATTTTCTTTTATTTATAAAAATATAAAACACAAAAATATTTTTCATTTTCTTTTATTAGTATTAGTATAAGAAAAAAAAATAAAAAATATAAAAACATTATCCTTAACTATCAATAAAAAACATCATCAAAATAATGCTTTCAATTGAAGCATTATCATAATAAGTTCCCGAACAAAAGATTTAAAACTTGCCTTTGTGTCGCTTGTGAAGTAACGGCTTCACCGTTAATTGATAAACAAACAATAAGAGGGGTATAAGGATTGTTGTCCGAGGAACTACGCCCGAAAGGAGAAGGTTTTAATACTTCACGCATTCCCGTTCCCTCCTCTCCTTTGTGGATTTTCGTTTTAGAAGCAACCGGAAACGGGGAGTTGATTATTGGTTTAAGTTGTCCTTATCTCTTTTTGTCCCTTAATAAAATATGTTAGCTTAAAAAATCGAAAAACAAAAATAATACTTCTTTTTCTTCTTATCCATTTAATTCTTTCTTCCCACAATTGTTTAAATTCTATATGGCGTCAACTACGATCGTCGTTTGAATCCCTTTAACCGCTATTAAAGAGTGTTCGTCTTGTGGAAATATAGCACACTAAAGACTGTGGTTGTTTCAAAAGGGAGTCTTTACGACAAATTCTTGTTCCCGTACAACCCGACTTGTCTCAAACACTCCTTAAAATTAAAATTTTTGTCTCGATGTGGAGACCCGGTTACATGGTCTATATGCGACAATGTGCTCTAATACGAAAGACATTGGAGGAATTTTTCAAGACTTCCAAACACTTTCAAGTCATCCGTATGAGATTCTAAACTTTGTTAATCAAAGCCATATCTTTTCAAACAAGGCCCCGTGTAAATTCTTCACAAAGAGAAGTCCTGCCACAAATTAACCATAAATTTGTTGTTACGAGTGTGGTGATTCGATAGAACGATAAGATATCTTTTTGTCAACGATGTACTTGGTAAGTCTTGTGGGAAAGGTGCCCATTAAGTAATAATGTCCACCGCAAATTCCCGATTATCTCTAATCCAGAACCATGCTACAATCAAAACCTTAATGAGATCCTACAAAATTTACAAAATTGAAACAACGCAATGTCTTTTTGGTACGTGCCAACAATGTGGTTGTAATGAATATGATGGAGTTTATTTCTATTGTACTGTTGGAAATGGAACACCAATCAATTTTTCAACTCCGTACTCTTCTAACGATTCTCCAAGTGTTGTAAACGATCCTCCACAACCCCAATACGTACCATACTCTTGTGAGTTATGTGGGAACGATTCTCATTACGGTTTTAAAGAAAAAATTTTTTTTTGACCCCCAACTCCATCTCGTTTGTCACATTCAGGAACCCGTGTTTCAAATCAAAACTTTGATTATTTCCCAAAAACTTCACTGAGATTTTCCTCACAATATCTTGTTTGTGAAGATTTGTGAGGGACCATCATGAAACTTTTCATCAATGTCCATCTGATGAATGAAGACAATTAATCATGACAAAATTCTTGCTATGATTCTAATTCTTTCAGCTTTGACCAATTTCAACCCCCGCAATATACCGTTCAATCATTTCTCAATCTTTAATGCTCAAAAATGACTTCTCATTCTCAAAACAAGCTTATAGAAAAATGACATTCGTATGGAAATGGTTGGTCAATTTCATTAAAAAGAATAAGAGGCTAACGATCATATTAGGAATATTCCCATTTGCTACATGAAGACGAGGACTATACTCAATGCAATCACACCCGTCTTAACCCACCTAAGGAGCCTGTTAACTCTCTAAGTATGGGGGACGAGCATCTTGACACTATTTCGGCAACAGAATCGGATGAAGTAATAAAGTCTAGTGTTGAGAACCTTGTCCCAATCCTAAGTGAGTCCGAGGGTATTCCCGACAATGTTTGTGATGTGCCTCTTTGTAACAATCCTACCCCTCTTGAAACTTTTAAAGAACATTTTGAGACTATCGTCGATTTCAATGATGATTCTACTTCGAGTGAGGACAATTCTTATGAGAACATCGATTATGTCGATGCATCACCTCCCGATGCTGAGATCGTCAGCTTAGAGGTGGTGGAGATTGTTATTCTAGAAGTTGGAGGGATTGATACCAATATTCTTCTAACAATCAAAGACGATATCCTTCGTGAAAAATTGTTGAATGTCAATCTTCTTATTGCTAACATCGAAGCATTAAAAGATAATCCCCCCTCTTCCGATGTTATGACCAATGTCCTTCCACCACTGTCTCTTAACCTTTTCTTGGAGGAGACTAACACCTTTGATAATTCTTTACCCAAATCTGAAACTTTCTGCTTTGATTTGGAAGAGAATAGTAGTGGCAATACCACTACCTGTTTTGATTATTCTCTTCCGGATTATGAAGCTTTCTATTCTGATGACGATCATATTAAAGAAAAGAGTAGTGGCAGTACCACTACTCATGCTGATTTTTCTCAATATGACTCGTTCATCTTTGATCTTTCGATCAATCCAATTCCTCCTGCCAATAGGAGTAATTTTTATCATGAGGAGTTCGCCGATGAACTCGCTCACATCATATCTACATCGGAGTATGATCATTTCTGCTTTAAGATTGAGCCCAAGATGGGCAATCTTACAATGGATGTGGTGGAGGATATTTTTCCAACAAGAGAACCAAGAGTTTCATGGAGCTAAATGTTTTTGCCACCTAACCCCCCGTCCCTTGATACGGATTTCTACTCCTAATGAATCGCTCTCGTTCGCTAAATTGTAATGGATCTTTCTTTCCTTTTCTCACGTAACTAGTTGCTCCACGATAACTTCTCGCTCCGTGGGAATGAAGATACCATTTTTGACCCCGACATCTCCATTTATCATTCTTTTATGCCAGGTGTATCTCATCGGAGTGGAACTTTCATAAAATTCAATGTTTATCCAAACCACTTGAATGAAAGTCCGATGGAGATTTTATCTTCCACTTGCTCCCCCATGGACCAATGAATTCGGGGTCGAGTTGAGCTTGTGACTCGGTTAACAAAAACAAGGCGCTTCGTGGGTGGCAACCCATGCTTATCCATTCTATCTTCTTTCTTAGTGCTAATAAGTGTTGTATGTTGTGTGTTGTGTTGTTGTTTGAAGGCTCTCCTCTTCGCATTATCCGAGTTTGTGTTTTGTGTTTTATTGTCCCAGATTGCCCGGATTTTGAAGCCTCACGTGCTCGCGAGTTTTTGTCCTTCTTTCACAAGAGCTTTACATCCTCACATCTTCATTTGGAATCCGATACCTAATCCTTATCGACTAACTTTTTATCTTAAACATACTTAATAAACAACTTAAGGATTACGTAGAGACCTTTCGTAAAAACATTGAGGACAATGTTTCACTCTAGAATGTCGGGGGATCTTCGATTTGATGTGCCTGCAGCCGTTGGTTTTCACCGAAAATCCTCCAAGCTTTTTTTACCACCAAAATTTCAAAAAAAAAAATAAAAATTTTCAAAAAAAATAAGTGTTTTTTCACAAAATTATGGACTTTCCTGCAGGGTAGGAATAAGAGTTAATTTTGACTCCGATCGGAGCGAGTTGAAGCTCAGCTTGTTCCTTAACTTTTATATAAGCGTTCCGCGAATAATTCGCGAAAACACGAAAATGATAGTGTTAAGTATGATTGGGATGCTAAACAAGATTATTTGGAAATCTTAAGAGCTCATGTGTGTAATTTTGTCGCTTTTTCTCCCATAGAGTCTCTTAACCAAATTAATATAGCGTGCTATTCTCTTGAGATAAACTTAATCAATAATTTTTATGTAGTGTATAGCGAAAACTTTAGCCTTAGTTCAAAATTATACTCAAAAATTTTCAAAAAGAAGAGTCCTAGTCTTTTATATATATATATATATATATATAGTATATATATATATATATTTATATATATATATAAACAATTATAAAAAAAAAAAAATATATATATAATAATAAATTATATGAAAATATACTAAAATCTGTGGGCAAGATAAAAGTTTGCTGCATCTTGCCGGCTCACAACCGATGTTGCAGCCTTCTAAAAGGTCGAGGGTTACAATTGCATCAATGTTTAATAGTGAATGTGAATTAATAAATAGATCTTTTTTTGTTAAATTTAAATATTCTTTTTTGAACTTTGACTATACTATTATAATCTATGTGTATACGTGGAACTTGAGAAGTTTTTTAAACCTAAGTCCGTGAGTCCGATACTAGTCTCTGTGGGGTTCAAAGCCCGGTCCACTTAGCTCGATGATGTTGGGATGTGCCGAGACTAAAATCGCTACATGGGACGATCTCGCCTTCAAACTTATTATTCTCGGATGGAACGTGAAACATAAAATTTTGTAAAACATTGATCCAAAGTTGAAATCCAAAATAGCACATACGCCTAAAATATAATAATTGTCGGGAGTGAAAAGTTCACAAGTTGCAAATATGAGTCTAGTATAGCATACTTAACTGATATTAGAACCTGTGCTTTCGTTTAAGCTTAGGTTTGGAGCAAGTGAAAAGATCTGTGGAAGATGAATTTATCCATTTTGGGGTGCATTCACTCGATCGAAATGCATCTTATTTTATGATCCCTAAAAGTTATAAAATAACGAAATTCAAACGTTCTAGTTAGTTGCTTAATATGAAAAGTACAAAAAAATGAAATGAGAAAAAATGAAAATTACAAAAATATGTGTAGGAATAAGTGTATATATTTAAAAATGGTAAAAAAGGAGGCTTTTCGAAGCTATTGATTCTTTATTTCCCCTTGACGAACACTTACTACGTTTCAAGTTATTAGTCGAGGGGATTGAGATTCTGGTTTTCTAATGTTTACTTATAGGCATTGCGTGAGGACACGACAATAGCTTAATATGGGATTTTGAATGCTTCACTTACACATACCATTTTCCATTAAAATCGAGCAAAATGACCAAAAACGTACAAAAATACATTGAATTTGTTGTGTTTTTACTTTATATTAGTGCAGGAAACAGATATCCGAAGAAAAAGACGAAAAAACTCAAGCAAAAACGCAAACCGAGCACGGAATGAAGAAGCGTGAAACGACAAAGTCAAATCAAAGCCCAAAGTCCAAGAAGGTCAAAGTCAACCCGGAAAATCAAAAGTCAAACCCGAATCCGAAATCCTAAAAGCCAAAAAGTGGGCACGTGTCAGCCCACTACACATTTATAATAAACCCTTAAAACCCATAAAGCCCTAAACCCCTGTAAAAGCCCAAGTTTATATCAAAAGCCCACCCTTTTTAATTATACAAAAACAGCCGCCAAATGCTACAAGGCCCAATCAAATCCCATAACATCCCGTTAACCCAAAAGACCTAACCCTGTTAGCCATATCTCCATTTAACCTTTACATCGTTAGTCCTTCAGGACTAACGGTGCAATTACAACCCAACTTCCAAGGACCAACCATGAACTAAACAAGGATTGTGGGTGTAATTCACCAACGCATTTTCAGGGGCCATTTTTGCCAAATTAATATTATCTCTCTAGTTTTAAAAATGGGCGGGTAAATGCACTGTTTGTCTCCCTCATTTCACACACAATTCGTGTGTGTGCCCTGCAACACCAGTCCAAAATTTTTACTCCACTCCAAAAATATCACCTTCCTACTCACCCCACTCCACAAAACTACAAACCCACGCTGGCAATCCCCCACCCTCTTATTGGACAGAGCTAAGGAAAAAAAATGAAGGGTTTGGATCATTTTTCTTGGGCAGCACTCATGATTAAGGTCCAGAATATGCTTAGGTTTCCTCTCACCAAGAAAGCACAACAAACACAAGAGCCTTGAAGACTGACAGCTATATAAAAAAGACAGAGGACGTAGTTGTAGTTTTTAATCTTTGTAATTTTTAGGTAATTATTGTTTTGCAATGTCTTTAAGTTTAATGTTGTTTTTGTCTTTAAACTAGCATCTGACAGTCTGACTGCTTTGAAATCCTATTAAAGTAATAGCCAATATGGCCCGCAAGGAGAGCTCGAGCGTGAAGTAGTATATAGACGAGTACTGTCGATAATTAAACACACTAGTATCTGATATGTGGACTCTCGATTCACGACAGCTTAATATCGATACTCAGCTCTGCTAGATGGTCTTCTCTTCACTAGTTAGAGCGTATCTACTTGCGTTAATGCTTTCTCTTTTGCAAAAGCATATTTATGAATACATTTTAAGCTAACAATACGGCATGTCATTGTCAGTGATCTCATAAACGACGCTTATGGAGCAGAATCACGACGTAGTTAATAACTAAAGATTATACTATGGATTATTTATTAAAAAAGATTTGAATTTTAGCTATTGGAGCATGGTAAGAAATGGATGGCCATGGTATTAGTGCTTAATGGTTAAGCATTAGGAAGTTATTCAGGGTGTTTTAAGCTCCTACCACAAGATTGGACCTATGTAAGATCTATTTTTCCTATTTAAGCTTATCTTTATGCAGTAACTGTTCTTATGCTTATTCCTGATTAGTATTGCTTAATTTCTGTTGTAGTTTGCTTATTTGTTCTTAATTTGTCTTTTACTATATCTGTTTTATCCCATTTAATCTTTTGGTAGTATAAAAATGCATTTTCTTATTTTAAAGGGGTGTTTGGGTCAAGGGGTGAAAACGGGTCAAAAGTGTCTAAAAATAGTGTGGGTCACTTTGGCAAGTTTATTTAAGCCAATTTAAGTTGTTTTTAAGAGTTGGACTGTCTGTAAGCTTATTTTTAAGTTTTGTCAAAAGGGAGATCAAAACTGTTTTCAAAAGTCAGCCTCATAATTCTTAGTTGATAGGAATGTTTAAGCTAGCTTCTGAGTCTTGGTTTTGTGTCCATGTTAGTATCCTAATGCAGTAGATAAAGACTTTTAGAAATTTTTTTGTGTTTTAGTCAAACTTTCAAAAAAAAAAAAAATAAGTAATCTTTCCTTTTTACAAAGACAGTTTATTTCCTTTACAATTCAGTTAGTTAGACTATTTTTAGAATTGAAAATTGATGAGCACAAGCCCATTTGTTGTGATCTTGACTATACTACCTTGTTTTGCAATTCAGCCGATTATTTTCCTAGCTTATTTTTATGACTGTTTTCAGCCCTAGTTGCTTCTTAAAATAAACAAAAACAAAATTGCATACCCTGTGGCAAACACCCTTTCCTCACAAGACCTTTTCTCTGCTATTTGTTTTTTTAATATGTCTTATTTTTTTCTTTTTCTTAAAGCTAAGTATGACCACCTCAGCTGTTTCCTAGGTTTTAAGCCAAATTGTTGGTTTGTTAGCTTATAAATAAGCCAAAAGGTTGTCCCTCAGGCAGTTTGGTATGCATGTTTAACTATCTAGCTTATTTGATTTTTAAGGCTTTCTTGCTTATCTTTTCTACTTATTTTCAGTCATGCATGCTTATTAGTAATAGTAGAATACCTGTTTTTGCTTATTTCATTTTTGCATTAGCTTAATTGTTAAGGAATAGCCCATCAGTTTTGCTTATTTGCCTTAATTAAAGAAACAGTGATACTGCCCCCTTTGTTGCTTATATTTCTGCTTATTTTTAAGTTTGTAAAAAGTTTTTATTTATTTATTTATTTTTGTATGTTTTATAAATTTGAAAAAAGAAAAATGAAAAAAAAAGTTTTTATAAAAAGAGAGAGGCCCAGGCTCGAACCCTGGACCTCCCCCTTTATCATACCAGTGTCCCACAAACCCAGACAATAACCAACTCTGCTACATAAGCTCATCCAATATTATTTGCATACATTATTTACTTAAGCCCATTAAGCCACAGCCCCTTTATTGCTTAATAACAGCTTATTTTTAAGCCGACTTATCAGTTTCAAATTTTTCTTAGAACCTTTGTAGTATAATGCAATTTTCCTAAATTTTTTAGAATTTTTTATAATCGTTTGATATTTTTTATCATTTATTTTCTTTTGAACTGTTTTTTAATTATAATAAATTAAATAAAAATCAAAAAAATATTTTTCTTCTTTAGAAAATTTTATTTTATTAGTATGTACTTAGAAAAAATAGAAAATCTTTCGTAGGGTCATTTTTGCAAAATTTTACTTTTTAAAGAACGGGTTTCGACCTCGTTTTTTGTTTTCTCATTTTTGAGCTCGTTTTAGCTCCGTTTTTAGTCTAGTCTTTTTTATTCTTCATTTTTAGTCACATAGAGTAGATTAGAAGTCAAAAATTCACTTTAGGATTAATTTTTCATATTTTAGGTTTTTAGTCGCATTCGTTTTTAATTTCCGTTCTCGTTTTTGTGATTTAAGCCTAATTGCCTTAATTTTATGTTCCCGTAGACTTAGAATTTCATTCTTATGCCTTATTTATGCTTCCCGTAGAATCTTAAGTTAATCATTTGCCTTTTTATGCTTTCCCGTAGTTTTAGGTTTAAATTCTCGTTTTCGTGTTTTTTTTAAATTGCTTTTGTTTAGGGTTTTCTTTTATTCGTTTTTGCATATTATTAGTAGTTTTAGAAACTCAACCCCATATCTTTTCCATTCAAACATTGATATTCAAACCGACTCTCGATTTTCAAATTCACGCCTCGTTGGGAAGAACAACCCGGGTCCGGTTTTAAAACTTTGTGGATAACGAAGTGAGAAGCCGATACTCCCGGTTTACTATACTACTATCATTGATATTATCCTATTTGTTATATAAATTTATATATTTATTTATATTTATATATGTGGTAAAAGGACAAAAATCATAAGGCAAATGTGGTGACTGATGCGTTAAGTAGGAAGGAACGAGTGAAACCTAGACGTATTCGAGCGACGGCTATGACTATTCAGTATGGAGTAAGAGGAATGATACTGACAGCCCAAAGTGAGCGTTCAAGTAAGAGAATGTACCGCAAACAAACTACAAGGTTTAGATCAAAATAAAGGAAATGGAGACTAGAGTTAGTTATTTTTATAGATCGTATTTAGGTTCCATTAGTAGGAAGTGAAATGGACGAGGCCCATGCATTAAGGTACTTGGTACATCCGAGAGCGGATAAGAATACTATAACTTGAATAAACATGTATAGGTGCCGATGAATAGAGACAGGAAATAGCTATCATGTTAGCAAATTTTGGACTTGTTTAAAAGAGGTAAGACTGCAATGTCAAAGACTTTGGCTTGCTGTAAATCAGCCTAAGAATACTTTGAGTGAAAATGTGATAGAACCACCATGGAATTTATCACTAAATTTCCAGATCAAAGTAGATAGTATGATGATTTTGGTGATGGTCCGATAGACTGACCAAGTTAGCACATTTCTAGCTTACAAGAAGATTTCCAAATGTTGCAGTTTGGCAAAGATTTTATATTGATGAGATAATAGCAAGGAATAGAATTCTGGGGGGGGGGGGGGTGGGGGGGGGGGGGGGGGGGGGGTGATGATCAACTCAGATTGAGATGGATGATTTACCTTGTGGTTTTGGCAGACGCTGCAGAAAGTGTTAGAGACACGATTGGATTTGAGTACTGCTTAGCATCCTCAAGCGGATGGACAAAGTGAACGTATGATTCAGACTTTGGAAGATATAATAGAGGCACTGTGTTATTGATTTGGTTTAGTTATCATTCTAGTATTTGGTTAAGGATGCCTGAGGGGTTGAGTAGAGTACATGACACGTTTTCATTTGTTAAACCTAAAGAAGTGTTTGGCGGATGCAGTTTTCATTGCCATTGACAGATTAAGGTTGAACCAAACCTTCGTTTGTTAGGAACCTGTAAGATAATAGGACCGTGAGTTAAAGTTTAAAGCGTATAGGATTTTGCTTATGAAGAGTTCGTTGGAATTTAAGCGTGATCCAGAGTTCACTTGGGAGCGCGAGGATTATATGAAGTCTAATATCCTCAGTTGTTTATAGATAAAGCTGATGAATCGGCTAGTAAATCCGAGACGAGATTATCCAAAAGTGGAGGGGATACTGTGACAACCAAGACTTAGCAGGTTAGTCAAACTATTAGTGTTACTTATGTAATCGTTGCAATGTATGAGTTATGTGTTATTTTGTGTTTATACTGTTTATATGTGTTTATGTGGATATGTGAGATTTGGTAATCAATCCATGACGTGATCGACTCATTGGGCTTTGGATTTTGTGTTTGATTTTTTGGAGATTTCATTTCGTTCACTTTTTTGGTTGAAAGGAAATATATTTGTGATTTAAGCGTTATAGTGATTTATCGTGTATGTAATTATTACGTATGCATATTTATGGTTTAGAAATGTTAGGTATGATATAAGGTGATTAGGAATGATAAAACTAAGATTAAAAGGTGGCAATCGGTTTTGGACACGTGGTCTACATGCAAAGGATAATACATCATCTTCATTTGGTTGTTTGCCACCGAATGTTCTTCTCCTTCGCCACTCGGGAATCTTATGGTCTCCCTTTTTATATATTTTTTTGTACGAGAGGGTAGCAGAATAATATATGTACAATGTATTTTGCAATAAAATGACACGACGTTACGTTGCAGCAAAAGTTGTTATAGATTCTTATGTATAGGCTCTCGGAAGGGTGTGCGGTAGGGTGTGCGGTACTAGTTATCGCATAAAACTTTCACTTAAAATGAGTCATGTTTTTATTAGTTTTGCATATAAATATATATAATGATAATAAAGTAATAAACATTTATGAGTTATATAATTCAAATTTATATGTAATTTTTTTTTAGTTTACAAGTGTAAATTAGCACTTACTTGTTATTGACTAAACTCATCGAAAACTACGAGACAACCATGTTCTTTTGCATCACCAGTATAGAGTTACATAGTTTATTTATATAGAAAAACAATGACTTTTGTATGGTCTCATAACTCACAACAACATGTTTAGATCAAAACTAGTCCGTTTTGATATACAAATTTTTACGATATTAGGTGCTTGCAACGGATCAAAACGTTTTTTTTAAACGTTGGCTTTTATTAAAGACTAGCTAAAGCTAGAAAAAAAGATTACAAAAAAGATATAGTTGCTAAGAGATTTTGTAATCAACAAACCCAACAAAATCTAAACTTAAAATTTCTAGATGAAATCCACAAGAAAAAAAGTGAAACAATAAAATCCCAAAGAACCGACTTCTTAGGAGGGGATCAAAACGTTATTGACTTAATGGAATGTGAGTGGCTATCCCTTAATCTGCGATAGGTTTATGTCCATTTGTGAAAAGAAATAATTTATATTATAATATTATTATTTTGGGTTTTTGACTTTAAATAGCCACGTACTTTTCAAAATGTACCCATATGGTACGTGTACTAAATTTATTATCCATATGGTACATGAACTGTACATTTCGTGTCAATATGGTACATTTATTACCGGCTACTTGTAAAACCAGTTATTTTTTTGGTAAAATTTGACGTGTTAATATTTTTTTAAATTAAGTGAAAATTAAAATGACATGTATATTCCATCTGTTATATACTCTCTCTACACAGTCATAACAATCATTTCCCCCCAAATCAATCCTAAACCCTAATTCATGAAACAACCAAATTAAACCTAATTAAACCCTAATCATGAAGGCTTTATGCATCTCAGTTCATGACGAAGGCACCTTTACATACGATCCATTATCATATGTAGACGACGATGTTGAAGTTGTTGAAAACGTCGATTTGGGAAAAACCAATTATGAAAGATTGATGAAGATAGTAAAGGAATGTTGTTTGTTTCCTGTTCACGTTATGTATTTTTGTACCCCTAAAGTAGATATTGGTAAACATTTGAAACCATTAAGGAATGATTCTGAGTTAGCCAATTTTGTTAAAACTACTTATGATAATGGTTGCAAAATTGAACTTTATGTTAAACATCATGGTTATAATGTTTTAGAGGGTGTAACTGAGGAGGTAGTTGATGAAGAATTAGATGATTAAATAGAAATGGAGGATGTATCTGAATATGTTGGTTTAGATCATGTAGGTAAAGAAGATGTGGAAATTCCTAACACGGGACTTACTGATAGTTTTCTAAACATGTTAGTGGATGGTAAGTACATAAGTCATACAGATTTTAGGGCTAAGGTTGATAAACCTAAGTCTAGTAGTTTAAGGAATGGTGATGATAGTTCTGTGGATGACAGATATAAGGTTAAAGAGGGGTTTTCATATCCTGTACATAATCCTAATTTTCCATGGAATGAGATGGCACCATTACTAGGCATGAAATTTGAGCACCCTGATCAGCTGAAGGATTGTTTGATCAATTATGGGATAGCTAATGGATACCAATTATGGTATAAAAGAAATGATTATAGGAATATTTCAGTTCTGTGTGGTAAAAATGTGAAAGAAGGTAGGTGTTCTAGCCAGAAAGGAAAACAAAAGGTTGTTGAGGAAATAGGTACACCTAACTCTAACTCTAATAAGGGCACATCTAAGAAATCTCAGTCACCTAAGACACCAAAGTCACCTAAGACACCAAAGTCACCTATTGCCACACCTAATGTTGATGCTGCACAGAAAGGTTGTTCATTTAGATTATGGGCAGGATGGATGCAAAGTGAGTCAAGTTTCCAAATTAAAACCTTGGTTCCTACTCATACATGTTCCAGAAATTTCAATTTGGGGTCATTAGTTACTTACAAATGGATAGCAAAGCAGTTTGCAATAGAAGTGTTAAAAAATCCTAAGATAAGTTATAGGCAGATGGTAGCAGATGTTAGAGAAAATTTTATGATTAATGTAAGTGTACATCAGTGTAGAAGGGCAAAGCAGAAGGCAGTTTATGATCTTGAAGGAGGTCTGATAGACCATTATGCAAAGTTATAGGATTACAAAGATGAGATCTTGTCCATCAACCCTGGTTCAACAGTTCAGTTAGATGTTGACACATTGGGTGATGGGAAAACTCAGTTCAAAAGGATGTACATTTGCTTCAAAGGTATAATATTTTGTCACATTTTATGTATCATTCTAAATTATGTATTTCATATGTTAGCTATTGAGAGTATGTATTTTTTTATGTAGCTATGAAAGAGGGATGGTATAACACCCCGTGTTTTAGGTCATTGTATGACATTGATAAATTCACTATTTAATTTGAGTTTGTATGTATTTGTTTTTAATCGAAATCGTTAAGTTAAATCGCGTAAGCTAAAAATAATCAGTTAACGTAAACGGGCATCAAGCAATTTATTGTTTACGTCAAGCAAAGGTTAAGTAATTATTTTGAGAATAATTATTAACATTGCACAAGTTATTTTTATCGGATACGTGAAAACGTTTACATTTCGCGATAAATGACAATTAGGTATTCCCGGAACCGTAAAAATTAATCTACGCTTCAACAAATACCTATGTTTATAAACAATGATCAAAGTTTATAAAACTTTATCCATATGTACATACATATACACGTCCCATATATATACAAATCAAACAAGTATACACATGATAAATTATAACTACACATTCCATGATACTTTCATTTTTACCAACAATTTCAAGTAACATTTTTATTTAACAAGAAAGTAACTAGTCACTTGAATCCCTAGATTTCATGGGATGTTCTACATATTATGAGACAAAGAGACACATTCAATTAAAGCTAGTAAGGTGTATGTCATAGTTAGTAGATGTTCATGTCAAGTTAGTAAGATCTACTAGTCACTACTATTGCAAACTTTTTGCCCTTGTGTTGCCTCCCCCCCCCCCCTTTGATTTTCTTGGTCAAAGTTAGCAAACATTCACCACCTTTCCCTATATAATACAGCATACATGAAGATACCAACACAACTCTTATACACCTTACCAAAACATTTACTTTCGTCTCTTGAAGCAAACCCACCCAACGGACAACAAAAACCCTAAAACAAACCAAACAATATATATCTACAACTCATACAGCTTTCATACCCATATCTAAGATACCTCAAATGTATTCTAAGGTTTTGATCAAGCCTTAAACAGGAATAAAGCAAGAAGAAGGAAGTTAGGATTTCAAACTAATCTAGGTATATACACTTGCAAGCTTTGGATTTAAGGAACTAAACAAGGTATTATGCTCTAATTCTCATCAACATAGACATATCAAGGTTAACTATAATAGCATTATTTCCTTTACTATTATCATTTATATGAGTTTATATGTTTTATATGAGCTTAAATCATCAATAGGTCTTTTAAACATTTTAAAAGAATAACTTACTTGTGGTTATGAATTTGCACACTTTTTCTTATGTTATGTTTTTGTTGTATATATCAGGAATAATGAAATTATGAGTGTGGTAAACATGTTGGTTAAAGCATAAAAAGTTATATATTTTTATTGTTAAAAATGTACTAAAGAAAGTTTAAGTTTATTATGCCTTGGAATGAACATTTTATCTGGATATTAAGGACAAATACGGACCTTATGTACTAATATAATATATATGCATAGTATATTAAGAGTTGTAAAGAAATTGTTGGTATTTAAATTTGTTGAAAAGTAAATAATACCACAAGTATATAATATAACTAAATACAAAGATCCAACAGCGGTTTGTTAGGATACAAAAGAGGCTGTTTGGATTCGAAATCCAAACAGTAGGGTTATCATTTTTATAAAATACTACGCCTCATGACGATTCCAAAATGATAAGAAACTCAAAAAACGGATTAATAACGAAAAAGATAACTTAATTACGAGTTATAACGTAATCACACGGTTTAATACAATACACTTTTATAAAAAATATATAAGAATATCAGAAATGTGGTATTTTTTAACAAAATTCTACATAATTAGAGGATTCCAAAACAATAAGAAACTTAATTTTTTATTAAAAACTAAGTTATGAATTACCGCAAGTTTATATACTTAAAATGTATAAAAAAATTTCTATAACAAGTAACTGTTCTGACAGAAATATTAATTTTTTGTAATACTTCAAAAAAAAAAAATAAATTTCCAATACTAGAACATGCACGCAGAATTACTAAAAACGGCGCTAAAACAATAAAATACGACGTTACGATAATACGAGTTATAAAAGTCATTTCATAAACATGAACAGTAAAAATTACTTTACAAATAGCAGACCACCACTTAATAAAAATGTGATAATTTTGATAACAAAGACGTGGTCGAAGGAATTTCTAAAATCAGGATTAAAACGAATAAGTTATTGCATTTAAGGGTTTTACGACAATAAAATTTATAAAAGTAAATTTATAAAACACCATGAACAGTAAAAGTACTATTCATTAGAATGTTATAAAATATAAAAATGTAATATATTTTATAGTATCATCCCCAATACGAAGACGTGTTCAATAAGACACGCTAGAAACCAGAAGTTAAAAACGAAAAGTTATGCTATATTTACTAAAACGATCATTTAAAACGTTTTCACTTTATAACAACGATTTCTAAATTTCAAATAGACGGTGATGAAGCTATATAGAATTATATGTGGTTATCAAAGTACTATATTACTAGGGAGTTTCAAAATTAGGCCAAATCGGGTGGCGTAACGACTATTTGATAGATTTAAGATTTAAAGTGTCGCAACTCCTCTGACGTCACTCAAGACCTCTAAATTATGAAAGCCCAAAACACTATTTAATGATGTAACTAACATAGACTTGTATATGATGTTAGTTAATCAAAGCTATTAGTGCTTATACGACCTATGTTAAATTAGGTTGCATTCGATCATATCTTGACTCGCTATCTTGATATATTGGGATTATTAGTAAACTCAAGGAGAGTCATAGCCCACATTTTACATGGTTTTGTTTTATAAGTTTTGGGGTGGAAAACATGCATTGTTTTATAACTGGACATAAGTGGATACTTTTATATTATGATTACGTGTTGCCTAAGTAGCGATAACCCAATCTGAGCCCATTATCATGAACTGTCAATTACTGGACTGTGAGCGCGAGTGTTATGAATAGATCTATTGGGTTTGACAACCCCGTTCGGGTGATTAGCTATCACTAGGCAAACGAACGTATACCATGTCGGATTAGGGATGTTGCGGGTTAGAACATCAATACGGGCAATGTGGGCAATTATATATTGCCATATATTTATGTCGAGCTTCAGTGTCATGAGCTTAGAGCAACGTAATTACATTTATATGATTTCTGCATCTGTTGCATTATCATACACTTGGGAAATCTTGTGGTCCAACTTTATACGATTTATCAAACCTATGAATTCACCAACATTATTGTTGACGTTTTAAAGCAATGTTTTTCAGGAAGTCAGTAAGCACAAGGTGCAAGCGATACATTGGTGATTTTGTATTTTGGGATGACATGCTTAAAGATATGGTTGCATTATATTTTGGGAATCATGTATTATGAACTAGTATCTTTGTAATATGGACAATGAAGAAGTTAAGCTTCGGGCTTTTTGTAACAAATGTTTGTTAAATCCAATGTATCAGTTTTAAACGACTTTTAATGGTCGTTCTATATATATCTTGTGTTATTGATCTAAGATGTGACATGCCCCGGACCCTTATTCCGCTGCGAGCCATTTTGGGGGTGTTACATCATTGAACCGCATGATCATTTGAACCCCATATTTATCCCTAAATGTGACGGCCCTTGGAGAGTCAATTACTGTGAAGTCGTACTTGAACTCAAAGCCAGTTGCATCCCATCGAGGTTTGGTGAGGTTTAGCTGAGTCTGGTAGCTCTCAGTCCCCAGTTGGAAGTCTTCTACCCATTGTCTGATCACCAAGTTTCTGATCCATAAGTTGACTGCAGTAGAGAGAATCGTTTTATCTTGGGGTGGAAGATGGTTCAGATAACCTTGAAGATTCAATAAGTACAGATCTTTAAAGTTACTCAGGTACAGATATTTGAAGTCCCTTTCCGCAATAATATATTCATTAAGATCCGCTCTACAAAGGATGATCGTCTTCATGTAATCATACCCATATAAGGAGAAAACTTCAATTCTAACAACACTTAAAATGCGCATATGAGTCCGTACAGCTCGGCGTCACCCTCAGATGTATGTCTGTCAATGTAGAATCGTTGTCTTTGAAACCACCAGTGAGAAATACCATACATAGCAGTGATGTCATACTTGCATTCCTCTTCAATCCACATCTGATCGGGTACCATCTGCTCTAACCCAACATCAAGATAATAGGCCACCTTCATCTTCGAGATTGACAATGCAGGTCTGCCACACTTGCGACTGTATCTAATACTCTAAGTCCTTGTTGAAGAGAAGTCCATAATGAATTGTACTTGACCCGGTGGACACCTAGTGGTAGTGATGCTGACGATTGATTCCTGATGAAAATGACGTCGTCTACTGATCGGTAGTAGTTTAATGGCATTCTTCCATTTGGTAATTGAAAGATGACTCACATTAGAATGGAAGACTTAGACAAAACATTTCATATGCAAGGGCCTTCCAGGTCTTGTTTTTTAAGTTAGTAATCCCTTGCTTTTTGTAGAACCAGTCCATAAAGATTGCCATGTCACCAGTCTGCGCAAGTAACGTGTTCTCTGGAGGAGGTACATAGATGGACGTAAGAGCAGATGCCAAGTTTTTCACTAGGACAGGCAGATCAGATGATGGGATGGACCAGGCAGGTTTTGGTGTAGCAGGTCTGTCTTCAGTGAGTGGCTTCCACCAATTTTGCCTTAAGTTCACCGTAGAAATATGATCATGGCTGATGTCTTCATCACCAAACGACTGTACCTATTCGTCGGGAGTCGTAAATCCAACATCACCAATAGTTATTTTTCTTCAGGAATTGATGAGACAGACGGCTTGAGTCTTGTGTCAGTAGTAGTCCAAGCCATATATTCAGCTGAAGCAGCTGTCTTTGAAGAGCTTGGTGCAACGGTGCTTGTAGACTGATTACTCTGGTTAGTGGATAGAGGTGGAGGAGGAGGAGGCAATTGAGATGATCCAGAAGCTCCAGAAGTTCCTGAAGGTCCAGATGGACCTGTTGGAGGTAGAGGAGGAGGTGGCTGATGAGGTGGAGACCCAGGTGGAGTTTTCGGTGAATCATGTATCTTTTTCTTCTTTTTTTTGCTTCAGCCAGATCAGTTAGGAGCTGGTTAGTGTGATTACGAGCCATTGACTGCTCCAAAGCTTCGTACAGCTTCTTGTGATCTTCATGAGCTTTGTAGGAGTTGGATTCCCATATGCGGTAGTGAAGGATCTCTTTCATGTCAGCTTCTGGAAAGTCTCTGAATCGATCCCTGAGTGGAGCTTGAATAACCCAGTCAACAGCATCCGTGACAATTTCATCCACTTCTTTGCTCACCTGATGGGGAATATCAAGATTCTCCAATTTGTATAATCTGGACCCATGTTTGTCCATCCTTTCCTCCATGGCTAAGTTGGCTTGTACCAGATCCGCCATATGTTGTTCAAGCTCACCGATGCGCTGAATTAAGATCGAATCTGAAGAGCACTTGTGTTGGTTTGAAGTGGAAAGGAAGAGTTGTTGTTTGTCGTTGTTGTTTGTTGCTATTGAGGTTTGGTTTATGTTTGTAGTAGGGCTTGAACCGTTTTTGGTGGGACAGTGTCCAATTTATGGAAACGTGCCCAATAGATTTGAACCTGCCGCATCAATATTTGGTTTTCTCATGTTCGTCTTCATGTGACTTTTCCGCAAGTAACTGATCGGCGAAGCTGAGTTCCTTGTCAAGATTTTATAGAGAAGACATGGTTCTAGCTGAGCTCGCAGGTTCCTCAAGTCTTACTTTACCTTCAGTTGGGAGTTTAAGGTTCTCCTGAACATTTGGATAAGCCATTGTAGTGAATTCTTCATCCATTGGCTCAGGGTTTAGGTTGAATTAATGTATCAGAGCCTCAAGATCCATGTTTCAAGGTGAGGTCTAGCATGAATACATGACTTGATGGAGGTTGAGACGCTGCAACATCACCAAGGTTTAATCCAGCCTGGCCTTCATCATGTTCACCAGGGTTTGGTCCAGCCTGGCCTTCATCTTGAACTCTAGCAACAATCCCCGGCACTTCTTTATCAGATTCCGTCTCACTGACTGTTAACCCAAGTTCAGCATATAATGAAGAAGAATCATCATGACCAAAGGATTCAGTTGGTGTAGAAGTGCACCTTTGGAAGATATATTGTTCAGTAGGGCTCTTCTTCTTTGGTGTCTGAAGGGTGAGTAGATCAAGGGCAACTTGTTCATCACTGACTTTCTCTTTACCCTTTCCCTGAACCTCTGGAAGCGGTTGAAATTTCCTAGAGTCAGGTTCCCTGATCACCACAGGAGGAAGTGGACCCCGATGCGCATCATGAACCTCCTTTAAACTTTCCTCTATTGCCCTTTGCGTTGCAGCCTCTTCATCATCAAGCCTAGGTTCATTCTCTGGAACACCTTCATCAACAAATTCGTCAATTAACTGTAAAGGGCTCTTTGGCTTTCGCTTCTTTGTCACCTTTCTAGCTTTAGATCATTTGGCTGGAGATGGTGCCTCAGATATCTCCGTAACCAGCTTTCGTTTCTTTTCCTGAGGCTTGGCAGGTGCAGATTAGGTTTGTTGAGACTTGCTTGGAGGCCTTGGCGACTGCAGGTTTTGTGACTGGTGCTGCTTTAGGTGCTGAAGGCTTAGATTTCTTGGTTGCTTTGTGTTTGGTAGCCTTATCAAGTTTAGGTGCAGGAGAATCAGGATCACTAACTTCTTCACCAGCAAGATATCTTTGATGCTTAGCAACTTTCTCCAGATAAGCATTGTAGTATTGTTCACCTCGAATGTCATCAGTGATAAGATCATTCGGAATAGGCATCCCAAAGACTTCCCGTTTGGTTCCCTTAGCACTAAACTTGAGGTAACCCAGAACAGACTCCTCATTTGGCAAATGAAGTGGAGAACCTGGTCTCGGGTGGAATTTGTGCTTGCTTTGTAAGTGATGGATGATGAGCTTGGAGAACCTAACACTTGGGATCACAATAATGGTGGCTTTCTTCTTTCCCTGAGTGTGTTGTGCTAGTTTGTTTTTGTCATCGATGAAAGTGTGGATGGATTGGGTAAATTCTTCCCACATCCTCTCTGCATAATCAATATGGGCTCGATTGACGACGCCCCAAAGAATTTGTAACATCGGAGCCCTTGGTCTTTCAAACCCTGAAGTCTTTCCCGTAAGGCACAAATTAATGATTGTTGTGAGTGCTCTCCACGGCTGAAACATGTCATTAGTCACTACATCAGACAAGGTTCTGACAACTTTCGGGTAACCCAGATCGTTGACAAATTTGATAAGGGCATCAGGAGTTGGTGGGGAAGTAAATGCATTATTGTTGTCGACTGGTGTGATCTGAAGGGCGTCTCTGAGTGTGTCTTTGGTTAGATCGAACCATTGCTCATCTAGTTGACAGCTGTAATTCCCTGTGGTTTTGTCATATCGAACAGTGTCCCAAAAACTGGTGGAATATAATTGATTGATGTCGAGGGAAGTAAAATAAAAGCTCTGAAAAATGTTGTTTGCTACAGAATGTCCACTGTAAATCTTGAAGATTGGATTGGCTCTGCTACCTCTAAACATCCAATAGCAGGTTGCTTTTTCCTACATACAGCAACCCATCTTTTGCGAGGCAAGGATTTGATACATACAATGACTATGGGTGAGCCATTTCAATGTGCTTGTTCAGCAGGAGCATTAACATTAACATCAGCCATCGTATCTGCACAATCACATCTACAGAAAGGCATACATACAGAAAGGGGATGTTAGATGTGAGCAAATGCTCAAGAGTTAATCAGTTATGGACTAAATCCAGGAAACGGACACTTAGATCATATTAAAAAGTGGTGATCAACAGATTTGGTCAACTCTTGAGTCAACGGATGTTAACTCATGGAAGAGAATACAAAAAGCAATGACCAAACCACAGTGACCAAATCGCGATGGATGAGCAATACTAGACAAAAAGCAAAGGTTAAGACAAACTAGGCAAAACGCAAGACACAAAACGCAATTGAATATTTTATTAGAAAATACACAAAACGCAGCCACAACAACAAAACGCAATCACATACAAGTCGCAACTCTCAGCCAAGCAAAACGCAATCAGTCAAGACGCAATGAATATTTTATTAAAAATAATCAAAACACAATCCATTCTTAACGCATGAGACAAGCCGCAACAAGCAAAACGCAAACCATCAAAACGCAAAGAATACTTTATATAAAATAATCAAAATGCAGATCCATGTTAAAAACCGCAAGAACAAATCCGCACAGGCAAAAACTCAAAAGCAACAAAACGCAATGAATAGTTTATTCAAAATAATCAAGACGCAGTTAATAAAATAGCAAGCAGCAAATCGCAACAGGCAAAAACGCAAGCAATCAAAAATTCAAATAATACAACAAAAACACAATCATTTGAAAATTTTCAAATAGGGCTTTATTATTTTAAATATTTAATTGGTCTTCAAAGCAAAACGCAATAATTGCGTTTTGACCTGTTTAACATTTATAATCAAATCGCAACTTAGTTTTAAGTAACCAAAACGCAACCAAGAGTTGATAAGCAAAATGCAATCATGAATACCCAGACAAAACGCAAGTAAGAATATCAAACCAAAACGCAACCAAGAACATTTGAATGCGCAAATTCTAACTTACAAATCAAGGTATCCAACGCGATAGTTAGATCATTATATACATTCAATGATACTTACTAACTAATATACCACCAGCAAACATCACCACAAACATCACACGATCACATGTTTGACTCAAAAAGTCAACTTATTGCACGAAAATCACACAGACCATAAATGGGCTATTGGGGAAACAAATAGGACATTAACTAAGCATCATGAATGTAGACTAATGCTAACCCAGCAAACAAAACTTAATTCGAAACACTAACCAAGATTTTGGTGGTGATTTAGAACAAAAATCTACAAAACAAGTGATTTAATAAGATTTAAGCCATGAATTAACAGATAAAGCATGAGAGGATGACAAAGAATGATATCTAGACATTACCTTAGCATGAAATCACACAGATGGATACAGATCAAGCAAATCGTAAAGGTTGAGTTTTGGGTTGAGAGAAAAAGACTTGACTAGTTTTTGGAGATTTGACCGAGTCAAAACGCAAAGGGCTTTATATACCTAGGTCAAACTTTTAGAATATGGCAGATTTGGTCCCTCATTTTCTACATTCTTCTCCATTTAAGACATATGTATTACTAAGGGATTATCTGAGATACATAAATGGCATAAATGGTCCTTTACATTTAATAAGTCGAGGAAACAAATAGCAAATAGCACACAAGACCCTATACTTTCATATAAATGACAACTTTGGCCTTTTGAGTTAACACAAGTTTAACTCCCCCTTAAATTGTAACCCCGTTAGATACAAAACCTTTCTCAATTATTTATATGATGAATCAAAAGTGCCCGTTAGATATCATAAATTTGAAACCACTCTCCCCCTCAATCAATGACCCGTTTTCTAGTTAAAGAGCAGTATTCGTTGATTGAGAGCCAAAATTTTGAGAAAATCATGTCCAATTAATTTTCAAACAACACCTTTCCACCAAGTGAGACACAAATAATTTTATGAAGCATCATAGACGGAAAATTATTTGGATAAAAAGAAGACTTCTCTTCTGGATCAAGAGATAATGCACTGAAGTGTACATTAGATCGAGGTTGCATGGATATAAAGTAACCCATGCCCGGGAGAATTGAAACACCTGTTGTTAGGAACAACAGTCTTTTTGGCGACATGCTTTCCTTTAATTTGAAAAGCTGGTTCAAGTCTTTAAATAACATTCAAGCCACTAAGACATGTTTTGAAAAGTTTGAACTTCCGTTCGAGCTTCATTTAAAGACCCGTGTCATTATTGAATGACATTTCTAGGACGTAAATGTTATCGATAAACGGAAGACATGTCTTGAAAAACTATTTTTTTTGGTATTTTCTATTTTCTGATTTTTATGGTTTTTGTAGTATATATTTTTGTATTTGCTTTTTAATATTTTGATATATAATACATATTTGCATAGTCATAGGAGGACCATGCCGTTTAACTCCTCAATTCTCCTTCCTGAAGACGTTTAAGAGTTTTCGGAGACATACTCTTCATACCAAGTCGCGGGAGTAGAAATTCGAACCGCTCTCTTGGTAATGCTTTGGTGAATATATCCGCGAGTTGATAATCCGTCATCATGAAGTACAATTCAATCACGCCTTTCTCAACTTGCTATCGAATAAAATGGTGTCGAATGTCTATGTGCTTGGACCGGGAGTGTTGGACATTATTGCAGCAGAGCGCGATGGCACACGCAATTGTCACAAACAAGTGGAGTTTTATTTTATAAAGACAAAGTCGTAGTCCCCGGTAAGCGGTGATCCTCATCCAAAGTATCATTGAGCACTACATCCAGACATGGCAATGTATTCACCTCTGTTTGTTGAAAATCGTAATACTCATTACTATTTCTTGAGGACCAGCTGACTAGTTTATCTCCAAGGAACTGAGCACTTCCTGACGTACTTCTTCGTGTGTCTTGACAACCTACATGGTCCACATCTGCATAGGTTGTTAATGCCATAGCAGTGTCTTTCGGATACCAAAGACCCTAATTAATGGTTCCCTCTGAGATACCAAAAGACCCGCTTAAGTGCTTCAAGGTGCTTTTTAGTAGGCGAATCCTGATACCATAGCAACACAAGCATACAGCGAATAAAGTTTGGGTTCTGCTGGCAGTAAGATACATCTAGGGAGCCGACCAACCACGAAAATAATCGAGTCTGATCAACTGTAAATCCTAAGGGGTCCTCATCAGTTAAGTCATCCATCCATGGGTGTATCAACCAGGTTACACGAATCCATCCCCAAATATTCTTTAATTATTTCAATAGCAAATTTTGATTGATTAATAAAAATTCCCGGGATTTTGAAGGAAAACTTGTAAACATACAGAAAAACTACATTTGTCCCATCAGTTGGGCATTTGAAATTTAGAACTCATCTCATTGGAAATATGTCACAATACGCTTTAGTGTCGGTCGAGGCAACATATAGATCATCTACATATATTTGAACACGAAGAATATGTTTTCCTGTTTTCCAAGTGAATAATGTCGGATCAACTGCACCCTTGGAGAATTTGTTATCTAGAAGAAATCGTGACAATGTATTGTACCACGCCCGAGGCTGTGCTTTAACAACTAAACAAAAGCCTTCTTTCAGATTATAAACATTGTTGGATGATCTGGATCAATGAATCCCTCTAGTTGACTACATAGACCTTCTTCCTTCAAATTCGCCATTAGAAATGCTGTTTTGGATATCCATCTGATAGATGGTTATGTTTTTACTGGCGACATTGGCGATGAAGATTCGAATAGCCTCGATATGTGCAACCGGTGCAAATGATTCCTCGAAGTCAATTCCCTCATCTTGTCGATATCCCTTGGCCACCAGCCAAGCCTTGTTTTTCAGAACATCATCGTACTCATCAAGTTTAACTTTGTAGATCCACTTGAGAGCGATAATCATGACACAGTCTGGTTGAGGTACTAATTTTTCCCATACTTGAAGTCCGGATCAAATCATGAATCTCATTTTCATGGCTTTGAAACCGCAATCCTTCATTTATTGCAGATTTGAAGTTCTTTTGTTCGACTTTTGACAGATAGAGTTATACAAGCACCACAAGGCATCGGTTGCTAGTTGTTTTCTGGTGGATACACGGTCGAGAGAGGGATTGCATTAATATTAACCCAGTGGTTGATCTTTTCTCCTTATGTTCTAAGATGATGCAAAAAAAAGTGTTGAGAGACTCAAAAGGATATCAGTTGAAACTAAGATCCTCGGATGATATGCTTCAGACAAGGTACCGAAAGCAAACATGTTATGAAGGATCACTTTTGTCAGTAGGAGCAAAAGGATTGTCCTCCATGAGAGTAGATTCAGCTACAAACCCTGATGTAAGCTGGAGAATGTAATAACCGAAGATGACGTGAATGACTTGAATAGGTGCATCTTGATCAAGGAGTAGATGAAGGTGTAACCGATGGCTTTTACTAGAACTTGAGCTCTGGAGCAGGAACATATTTCTTTTAACACGAGGAGGTTCCAGGTATTCATCGAATATTGGTTGGAATAAAATCTCCAAATCTTTATTTGTAGGGGGTACATAAGGAGCTGCAGGAACCGGATTTGGTACGAACCCTGAACTTATCTGTCCATGCGTCAAAAAAGTAGGAACGGTTCCCTGTATGAGTTGCACAGGAGCTATTTGCTCAGTTCAGCTCATCGAATTGCAACGTGAATAGTTTCCATAATACGTCGGGTTCTTTGTTTGTAGATTATATATCAGACCCTTTTCCTGCTTAGGTGGCGAAGACCAACTCATATTACCCAGTAAATATTACTTGGTTGTATTTTTTCCAAGATATTCGCTGTCATTTTGTATGGTAACAAAGAGCACCAAAGACTGCTGAAAAAGTTAAGATCAGGCTACTTATCATGCCACCAGCTCTCTATGAGGTTTTGCAAGTGACGAGTTGTGAATAAGGGATCAGTTTGGGTGTAACACGCAGTAGCCACAACTTCTGTCCATAGAAACATCGGGGCCTTAGAGAAGATCAGCATTGTCTAAGCAGCCTCAACAAGAGTACGGTTCCGTCTTTCGACAACCGCCAGTTCTGCTGTGATCCACGGAACTGCTTTGATGAAAAATGTTGACCACTTTCATAATAATAGTCACATCATTATTGACAAATTAAGTGCCATTGATCGGTACAGATGTTTCTAACAGTTTTTTTGAGGTGAAGTTGTTGATTGTATATGCATTCAAAATTTTAGACAACCTCTGGGGTCTCATCTTTCGATTCTCAAAAACTTAACCCCATTAAACCACGAATAATCAATCAACAATAACTAAGATGTAGTTCTTCCCATTAATTGTTTTAAACTCGCATTGGTCCACAAAAATCCATATGAAGCGTATTAAGAACCTTCCAATTTGAACTGTTTTCAGTTTTGGTTTGTGGGTAATGTTTTTTGCTCTTTCCTAGTTGACACGCAGAGCAGAGATGATCTTTCTCAAATTTCAATCTATGATAAACCTCAAACTATAATCGTTTCGTGTGCAAGGTTATTGATGGTACCGAAGTTCAAGTAGTTTAAACGTCGATGCCACAACCATGATTTGTTCTTGGAGGCTTTGGACAACAAGCAAATCGAAGAGGACTTCATCATGTCTTCTATCGAGATAGTGTACAAATTAGAATGACAAGAATCTTTAATTAATTCAACACCATCCGTATCTCGAACGTAGCAAGAATGCTTCCTGAAGGCAACTTCTAGATCAGAGTCACAAAATTGTCTGACAAAAAACAGATTGTGTCCCAGTCCTTCCACATAGTATATCTTGGAGATCACACTTTCACCAATAACGTAGTCTCCATAACCTATAATAGCACCAAAGTAGAGTCATATCCCGAATCTAACCTTCCCTATGAACTTTTCATGGAAATTCCTGAGCTTCGAGCGATTCCCCCCGTCATATGTTTTTGAACTAGCCTGACCTCCAAATACCAAAGGAACGATATGTAACGAACCTGCATTTGAAACAACAGAAGATGGAGAGTTTGGAAAGGTTGTATCCCAATTGTGGTTGTTTCCCCGTGTTAGCATAAGCAATCGACTCAACGACTATGTTTAGGTTAAGTGAGCCTAGTTAAAGGGCATTGTTTCTCCTAAAGAAAATGTTCTCCTGTGGGCATCCTATGATAACCATAGTGGTAAGTATGTGCCTGTTGGTTTTCCGATACTTGCTTGACTAGCATAGGTTTCCTCCCAAACTTGCTTACTTTACGCATAAAAATTTTTAACAAAGGAGGGAATTCATTCACAGAGTAAAATAAGTAACCACGCACATATCATGATTTGTAGAAATAATCAATTGTACATTTTTTGGCAAACATAAATGAGAATTCGAATTAATTCAGTAAGCTAAGAGCTAATACTAAAATCAACACATTCAATGGTTTTCAGACTAGATTTAATTATCCTAGGGTGTTCTTCTACTTTCTTCATGTTGACACTCTTAGCCCGCAAGATCCTATTTTTCTTGTATTGCTCCAAGAACTGTGATTCTATAGAGTCAGTGCAACTGTTTACTCCCTGTAAAGGATGCACATGGACATTAGTACTTCTAACAGTTCAGTTGCGCTACATTTATGTGTAGTTACTTTTTGACAATGCACATTGTTCCTCAAAAATTGACTTGCTTTTTCTTTAGAGTAAACGAGAGTTAAAGCATGCTTTTATCTCGTGAATTTAGAGCTTTTGGACAAGTGCCTAAATAAAATAATTCTATAATACTTGAGAGTGTTGGTGAAACGAGGCAAGCTGAGCACGTGAGCTATATCTAATGGGACTTTCAACCTTGCTTCCTCTAACGATCTCGCGACAGGGTTCTACACTTCCTTACGAGGGTGTTTGAGATAAACTAGATGCACTTCCCTATTGTTCCTATTGCGAGGGAAATAGGTTCAACATCCTTATAGCAATACTTCCTAGTGCAAAACATTTGGTAATACATGATCATATGTACCCATGACAGCTTAATTTGTATTTGGACTTAGACACTCAATTTTCATTTAATAAGGCATTGTCTATTCTAGATGTTAGCACTACGTGATCTAATGAACAACAATTCCTTGTAATGTTGCTTAATCTTTCCATTTTCTGCCCTAAAAAGCTTATTTTGTTCTTGAAGAACATTGATTTTTTCAATTAATTGAGTGATCTGAAAGTCTAAGGTCCTGAAATCAAGTGTACGGTCTGCTTCACTACGGGTTTCTTTCAATTGAGAGATTTACATTCTCAATTTTTTGATGGGTGTCTATTCCTTGAAATTGAGCTTTCATCTTTTCAATTACAAAACCTTATCAAAATCAGTAACATCTCGATTGTTGGAGATGTGTTGTTTCCAAAACTTTCTTTAAGATTTTGATATTTTAACTACAGATTTAAATGATTTACCTCAAGATTGGAAAACCATTTTATTAACTCATCATGATTATCCTTTTGAATCTTATCACGTAAATTAGAAAGCTCAACTTCAAGTTCCAGACAACGTGCTTTAAGACTGGTGTGGGCATCATGCATTTCAGTAAAACTAGATACATTAAGCTTAGAATTCGTTGCAACATAAAACACTTCTTTGGACGAAAAAGACACTTCTTTGGAACAAGCAGTCAGTCAGCAATTAATTATCATTAGCAATAAGAATGTTTTTTTTCCTCCATCTCATCATGTATTCCTATCCACAAAACACCATTTTTGGTCAACTTATCTTTCTCAACTCTTCAAAAATATCTTTCATTTCTTTAATTTCTTTAGTTAGAGCCTTTTGAATGCCCTCAAAATGTTCTATAAGTGTTTTGAAAAACGAAATGACCTCAGTGAGATAACATGCCTTGGTTTGTTCAAAACCCCTTTCCCCTTCAGTGAGCCCCGTTGGTGTGATTCTCTTGTTACAAGTTTTTTCAAAGTCCAAAAATAGTTGTATTAGTGCAAAAATGTTAACTTTTACTTGACTCCTTTTGTTGGAAAGCACCCTATGGTACAAAAGCATTGCAGTTGTATTTGAGAGGATGACACCGTCAATGCACATTGATTTGGCCTTAGAGGCTTGTGGCCTGCGTTTTGAGAGCCTCGGCTTTCATTTTGATGAGGTCTTGAGACCAAAATATTTGCTCAGGGGTCAAATTATTTATGTGGTGTGACAGTCCGCTAAATAAAACTCCTTTCGAGTAATCAGGTGGTGTGATCTTAACTTTCTTTTGCACACACTCTGGGTTTTTCATTTTGTCATTCATTTTCTTCCTAGTGATTTCAGCTATCTCTAGGGTATCCTCTGAATTGTGCACTATGGCCGGGACATGATTGGTTTTGATAATTTCATGACCATTATATAAGGCATGCTGAACTTCTTTGGCACGGGTGAGGCATAAAAGGGGTTCTTATAACCAATAGCTACCTTATTCAGTTCATCATAATAGGGCTTTGGTTTACACAACATGTGAACTGTTTGAAGAGACTGGTCTTGTTTGTATAGTTTATCCTCGACCTTTTCTTTTAAAGCTTTCATGTCTAAAAATTCTTCAAGGTATTTGTTTTCTTTCTGTTTAAAATCCTTTTTCAAAGACGTAACTTCTTCTACCATTGACTTGTTATGGTTGATGGTAGAAGCAAGTTGCAATTTTACAGAATGAAGTTCCTTTTTCAAATTTTCTTCCTTAATATTGCGGTCAGTGATAACTATTCTTAATTGTTCATCAATCTTTTGTTCTCTTTCCGTTAATTCAAACCTGGCCCGTCTTTCATACAGTTCAACTTGTTCCTTATATGTTGCAAGTTCAGCAGTTAGTGAATTATCAACTACAGTGTTCCGGTGTTGTTTTTAGAGACAGACTGGTCATAGAGGTTCATAAATATCATTATATATCATCATGTATGCATCATTTGGAACAAAAGATACATTTCTTTGTACAACTGGCACTGCGTTGTCCTTTACATACTGATCATACAGAATCATATTACTATCACTCGTATAATCAGCATGTGAGTCAACAACGTAGTTTGGTTGTACATCGTCATGCATCTCGTGTTCTTCATGATGTTCACAAACAACATCCTGATATTGATCATGGTCGTGTACCTCAGATAGAATGTCCGAATCATACGACGGACCGGCTTCATCATAAACAGGATCTACAGATGATAGATTAGCCATGAACATAGTTTGTGCTATAGGTGCCTCATCAACATCAGAATCAAATAAAGCATCACAGTCCATCAACTTGATACACATTATCCAATTGAGCGCTACATCCTGAACAGGTTGCTCATACCACCAAAACATCTTTATCAACATCGTGCTTGTCCACCTGCAAGAAATAATAAATGATCTTCATCCAATACCACTCACAATCTCCTGAGCTTGCAGATCAGTTAACATCTTAACTTTGAAGTATTTAGAGTTCTGTGGTCACTTGGGCTGAGTGCAGTTCCTTGCTATGTAGCCTATACCGTTGTAGTTGTAGCACTTAACCTGCCTTGCTTGACCTGGATTAGCATTCCTGACTCTGTTCAGAGCTCCCCCATAACCAGTTGTACCCATTAGCACCCCTGCATTGTTACCCTTCCCTCTCTAACTGACGACCTGAACAATCTGAACCACAACCCTTTCGTCTTGAACTGTGGCTTGGTTCCTAGGATTTGATGACGTTCTGAGTTGATTGTTTGTTTGAGGAAGGTATGTTTTGTATGATTTGGGTGGAGCAAGGCAAAGTGCGTTGGTTAAATTCTCAATTAATTGTCCATTAGAGAGGAGTCCCGAATCAAGTGAGAGTTTCAGCAAAGTGTGGTGGAACATATGTGATGGTATAGTTGTAGATGGAATAGTGAATTGTACTGCGGGTGTGAAGACATTGACATCAAAGCAAAGGAATCCACAGTGTATTTAGTGAATTAATCCAGCATCATTTTGTTCTCATTGGCATGTGCCTTATGCTGCTTCAAATAAGCATACAACTGATCATAGTTGGAGTCCCTCAATCCCCTATTTAGTTTCACTGTTGTCACAAATCTACCCCATTCAGGTAACATGTTGTTCACAAACTTTGAGTTCAGTTGCATTCTGGACATGGTCATCTTGATGTTCCGCATGTCATTGATGAGTTTAGTAAACCGAACATAGTAGTCATGAATGGTTTCTCCTTTGTTCTATCGGAAGTGTTCAAAGTCATCATACAGTTGTGATTCCTGGTCTTCTTTGGTTAATTCTGAACCTTCCAAGAGCATCTTCACATTGTCCCATATGTCCTTTGCATTAGTGTAATGATTGATAAGAGTGTAGATGTCCTTTGGTAACCCTTGAAGTAGATTTTGTTGTCACGAAATGTCAACATTTTAACCGTACCTTATCTTTAGGAGAAAGGTCATAATAGACTCGAGGTCATTCTGGACCTAGATGAAGGTCTCCTTCAGTTCCTTCAGCAAGTGTTTCCCGAAAAGTCCCCATCTGAAATGGTCCTTCATCAATTGACTTCAAGATGTTCACCCTATTCTTTTTACCCCAACAATACAGTCTAATACATTGTTTCCATAAAGCAAAGTTAGTCCTATCAAGCATAGGTGGTCGGGTATCGGAACCGGCACATTGGATGTCTTCCAAAAGATTAGCCATTTTAATTGATTGTGAAATGATTAATTTAATCGAACAATGATTAGTGATTGTATGTTAAAAGTGATGATTGTTTGTTGGATTAGGTGATATGTTGTTTAATTATGATTTGGTTTGGTTGAAATGAGTTAACGTAATGATGAAAATTTTTGCCAGAGTTTCTTTCTACCAAAACGCAGTGAAGGTCTTCAAAAGTTGACAAAACGCAGGAAGTCTTGAGACAAAACTCAATCCAATCTTGAGACAAAACGCAATCCAATCTTGAGACAAAACGCAATCAAGTTTTGAAATGGGCAGAGTGTCTCCTAGGCAAAACGCAAGAAAGGTCTTCAATTAGTCAAAACGCAGAACCAAAACGCAACCTTTGATAAACCAAAACGCAGGAAGCAAAACGCAGGAGACAAAACGCAGCTACTAATAAGACAAAACGCAGTACAGTTGTCCTTTACAAAATGACAAAATGCAGTGTCCTTTTCTAACAAAACACAGGAGGCAAAACGCAAGCAAGAATATGCCAGTGAGAGAAAACGCAGTCAAGAAAATACGAACTTTTTCACCTAAAAACACCTAAAAATAACCCTTTAAACGTTTTTGCTTGGTTTCTTTTGCACAACTTGATCCTAGAAGGCTATAACAACTATAAAAATACTAACTTTAACATCACAAACGTGAGAATCAAAGAGTGTCAAGAATAAGACCATAAACCTTCAAAAACCAAACTTTTGATCTAAACTAACCAAGAAAACGCACAAACAATCTAGCTAATCATCCATGAGCTCTGATACCAATTGTAGTGTTAATACAAAGTAAACCGTAAAAACGTTTATTTATATTTTACGATCTCTCCTTTTGTTTTGTCGATAACAAAACATAAACCTATAAAGTAAAAACAAAATCTATTTGTTCTAAGCCAATAGTTTTTCTAACTCTCTAAAACTAATCTCTAATTACTCTTTGCATTTCTCTCATAACATATAAACTTATCATATCAACAAGTTCTTTCTAATATACTTCTTGTAAATAATCTTTCTCTCCAAAGTTATTTCCACAACAACGTCTTTTCTAAAAATCACAACTTTACTAGTCTTCTAAATATTTTTCACATAAAGACCATATTCACATAAACATTTCTTTAAGTTATCTCTTTCATAAAAAAAGTCTTCTTCAAGATTATACATTACTTATGTTTAATCACTTTAAACTATCAAAGTTCATACTTATTCATCAAAAATGAAAAAGGCTTTACAAATCCTCATATTATTCTTTAAGATTTTAAAACATAAATTCAGCTACTGTATTCTGGTGCCCTCTGGTTTGCAAGCCGGTGCCCTTTGTCAACAACACCGGAAGAACCGGCATACAGTAACTTTGTTGGCTATAAATACCAACTCATTTCTCTTGATTCCACACACTTCTTAATACAATTCTCTCTCTAAATAATCAGTGTATAACTGACCTTCTATGTCTATTCCTTTTATGTTCTTTGTCTTTGTAGATCTATTATGAAGATATGTTGTCAGTTTAAGATACTTCTAAAGTATAATCTTTGTTCATAAAAAAAGGTCATACATCGATTTCCAAACTAAAACACCCCACACCACTCCCAACACCACCTCCCCCAGCCCCAATCCACATCACACACATAGCATCTACTCTCATAAACCAACTAATAAACACCTTACAATGCATATAACACGAACCAAAGTATATAGAATTCAGTAAGATTCCAACAAATTACCCATAGTAGAGTACCCCCCTCTAAATACATGATATAAACCCATATAAATAGGTTAAACACCACACTATCTTTAATAAAAGTAATGTAAGGGTGTAACTTATATGAGACAATATTAATCAATCTCATTTAACCCGCTGATAAACCCATATCACCTTATAAAATGGGTAATGTAAAGTATGGTGAGGCTTCTCCGCCGGTTAAAGGAGTTAAGTGTTACTCGTTTAATTCCAACACTCGAGTAGTTTTCACACTTTGAGTGGAGAAGTTCAATGAAGTGTCGCTTGTAAGCCTGCACCACAATAAAAGAACGTCCTTTATATCCTTTGCATCTATCCTCACTAGTGGTTATAATTTATATTAAATTCACTTATAAGCCATGAGGTTGTGTCAATCACAATCATTAGAATACATCACATAGTCTAAACATCTTAGTTGTGAAAAAGTCAAGGCTTAGTACGTTTTAAGCTTCGTGTTTAGACTATTGCACAATGTACCCTTGATTTGATTTGGATATGCCTATGTGTTTAGGTACTTGTTATTTTATTGTGACTACTAAATCTATTTCACATTAAATCAATCATTGATGGACAATTAGATATAAAAGATTTACAAACAAACTTTTTGATACAAGAAAATTTTAAGGGAAAACGCAGTTCAACCCCCACCACCCCTCTATGTTTTTTTCCATAATTGGTATCAGAGCAGGTTATCGAAGATTTTTCAAATAGATTGTATTTTTAAGATCTTTAAAATTTAATCAAACATTTTTTTAAATCATAATACATATGCACGAGATTATTTGGTACATTCTTCCTTGCCTTATTGAAGCTTAGGTAAGAAGATCAAATGGAAAGGTCAATTCTTACTCAAACTCGAATCTGGCCCATCTAGCCGGTTCTTCCGGTGCTATTGGTAAAACAGCACCGGCTCAGGTATAACAACAGCACCGGCTGTCTGATATTTTTTCTGTTTCAATGAGCCAATAGCATATCTTTTGTTTTAGAGGCCTCAAGATAAAATGGTTCTTAAAAAAAAAAAAAAAAAAATTTGAGAAATTTAGATGAATAAATATTGTGGGCTAAAATTTTGGACTTAAACAATTTTTATATATGTGTAAATAATAGATTTTCTTTTGTTGAGGATCTAGATAAATAAAAAAATTTCTTGTGATGTTTTGCTATATGGTGTGTATTTAATTTTATGTACTTTTAATTATAGGGGAAATTTACATATGTATAAAATATAAAATATATGTATTTTTCCCGGGTATAGCATACTTACGCTTCTTTACTCTCAAATTCCCATCTCATCTAAAATTCGATGCTCCGTCACAAAACTTTCGAGTATAAAATCTATTTATTCAAAATTCAAAACCTTCTTTACTTTTCCCCATACCAACCTCAATGGTTAACCCTCCCAAATATAAAACTCATTCATCACTCTTCTCTTTCACTCATCCTCCATTTCAAATTTTACTCTCATCCCTCCACTCTCTCAAAAAAAACTCAACCGGGTTTTATCATGAAAGCATTTATGGAGATCCTAAGCCCCGTCTTGCTCATGATCATCATCTCGGTCTTAATGCTCACGTATCTGATATTGAAGCTTTCGGATCGAGACGTGTTCTTCATCTTAGCAATCTATCTTACTATTGTTTTTCCTATCTTATGTATTGTGTGGTACATTGAATCCTTATATATATAATGTCTATCTTTAAGCTCGTTTCCACCTACAACTCTCGTCTCTTGTATCATAATTTTTTTTTTCATATACCTATCGTGGAATTAGATTCTAGAACAATATAGGACATATCCTCATAAGAACGTCTCATATACACACAATTATATTTAAAAAAATATATATATATTAAAAACAAAATTGTCTCAAAGTATTTTCAAGTCTGTCCTTAGCCGGCACCCTTAAGGGATAAAGCCGGTGCCTTTATAGGAACAGCACCGGCAAGCACCAGCCAACTGACAGAACAAAACGTCTTGTTCTTCTGTTTATCATCTCACTATTTCAAAATTACAATCCCTAGAAAACTCCATTGGCGATTTTTGAAGGTCTTAGCAAAAACTCTAAATCTCTCTTCATCTAAACCTTAACAATCCATTGTAAGTCTTAATAACTTATATAATCTTCTCAATAATTAGTTCTTTGGTATACATTTCCTTTTCTTCTCATTTCTTTGTCATTCAAATCGATTGTTTGACATTTGGGATAATTTAAAATTGTTATATAACTCATGTTTTTCCTTTAAGAAAACGATCATGACGGTACCTTAAACCCAATTATGTCAAAAATGTTATCCCTTTTGAGAACAATGATTTTCAGAAACTTAACTTAGTTTTTGAATATCGATAGGTGCATCATGCCAAGCTTACGAGATGTTAATCATCATGACACCGCCTACTACATCCCCATGTATCATCGTACAAGAGGTTTTACCAGTCATGAAAGGGAGATTTACAAATCCCTTGTGAATCGCCTTTTTCATGAAGGTAGAGTCGTACTTCCTGACTTTCTAGAAAGCGAACCAAATATTTGTGCCCCTTTCGCAGCTATTGGCTTTGATTGTCTTCTTGACATTAACGAACAGATTTGCCCTATATTCGTATTATAATTTTACAAAAGTGTTCGGCTCATTCGAAACCTAAATGGAACTCTTTGCATTGGTTTTGTCATAGACAATGTAGAAACCGTCCTCACCCTTGAGAACTTTGCCCGAATTCTTAGGATTCCCTGTATGGGTGTGTGCTTATACTCTTCCGAATGGTCTATCTCATCTCTCCAAAGAAGTTGTGATCCTCATCCCGATCTCTATCCTCCTCTTCATGAGGATCCATCATTAATTTGTGATGCCTAATTTCATCCAAGAACCGAGCCAAAAATTCGCACCATCAAAAGGGATAGCATGACTCTCGAACCTTTTCAAATGATCAACAACAAACTTAGGGAAAACTTTAAAAAATGGGAGATTATCCTTAGTGATAATGCCATTAGCCTCACCGGTCACAAGGATCATCCCAACGTCTCCCTATGTTACATGCTCTATTGTCTCGCCAATGGCAAACCCTTCAATCTTGCCTATTTTATCGCTCATCGAATGGTAAGTGTGACTCAAAACTCACAAATGACTCTTCCCTATGCCATGCTTCTCACAAGACTCTTTAAGCATGTCCAATCCAATCACCCTTATCCATTGCCCGGTGAATTCTATCTTGTTGATCATGTGATGATTCCCCTCTCAAGCCAAAGAAGATATCGTTTCAAAAATAAAGGTAAGAGACCACGTCTTCCAACTCCAACTCCTTCTAACTCTTCCGGGTCTTCCCAATCACCTCCAAATCAAGGAACTAGTGCCAACCCTAGTGGTGATCCCATTGACAACTACACTCTTGACCCCATTGCCTACATGAACCAACTCCCGCCAATTCAAGGAGGAGAATCCCCAGATTTCAAGCAAACCAAAGGATTGTTTAGTGTCCAACTTCCATACCTTTAAGCAATAAGAAGTAAAGTATGCTATCCGGGAAAAACTATTTGTGTGTCATGGTATGATTTCAAACAATTTGTATCATGATATAGCGTTTAGACAATTTGAATTATGTAATTTGGATTCTTTTGATCTTGCCCCCTCTAGCGGTATGGGAGCATTTCGTTTTTAGACATTATAACTTATGCACTACTTTGCTTATCTTTCTTGTGTGTATATTGTTCCCTTAGGTGCTCTAGAATCATATCCTAGGAAATTATTTATGCAAAAATTTCACTTCCTTAGTAGGAGCGTTTGTCATAGACATTTTCCATAGGATATACGTCTAAAAACAAACCTATAAAAGTCTAAACATATCTTGTTACTTGGTTGGCCAAGAACGATTGCCGCTAGGGTTATGCCTAGGTTTATCCTTTTTACCCACTCGTATACGAATCCGTATCAGTCAAGCTGGGTCGGTGCTGTTTGCAGCAAGCTGGTACCCTTGGCACAATGGCACTGGCCAGCCGGCTCTACAGAGGACTTTTCCAAAAATTAAGGTCATCTCTTTCTCAACGAATCCCATAAATATGTTCATTAGACTTGCCTCATTACTGCTAGGTAGTTTGTTTTGCCTTGTTTGACTTAAAATGGCTATATAATGATTGTGTTTAGTGAAAAAGTAGTGGTTTAGGCATTAAATGTTTTGCATGAACTTTCACTATAAAATTAGGCATAAACCCCCATCTCTCTCACATCTAAAACATGTAAATTCTCTTCATCATTGGTCCTCTTTACTCTCAAAAAAAACCATGGCTTCAAGGGCTTGCTCCTCAACCCAAAATCCACCAAGAAAATTGGCCAAAATCGACTATATTGATCTTACCTCAAATGAAACCTCAACACAACCATCACAACTCAACCCCATTATCACAATTGACACCACACTAGCCCTCACTATACCTCCATTAACCTCAAATCAAGCAACACCTGTGGTAGAACCCTTTACATCTCCATTGGCTCCTAGAGCTCTCATTTTCTCTACTCCTCCAAACACCCCTATAGAACCTCATCCATACCTCTCCTACACAAATGATGCACCACCAAGATCGACAAATCTATTCCCTCAATCTATTGTTCAAAACCTATCACAAATACTTCAATCCACTCTTCCTTCTCCCAACCTACCTAATCCATTTAGGGAAAGGGAAAATATTGAACAAGAAATCCAAAATCTCCAAACCTTCCATCAAAATGTTCAAGAAGCAATCCAAAATGCACAATATGTGCAAGATAACCTCATTCCTCCTACCTCTATTACTCATTTTCAATTACCTCCCCCTTTCTACCCTATCTCCACCTCTACCCAAACACCCCTTTTCGGTGTACCATTCCCTCCACCAAGCACTTTTGGACACCTTGATCAAAGCCTTTGGCTTGAACAACCTCCTAAACCACAAGATCATACTTGTCCTCATTGTCTCAAAACCGAATCCATCATAAACAATTTCCAAACCAAAACAAGGTTTATGCTCAATCATGTCCTAGAACACATAAATGATATTTCTAACCGTTTGCCCCAAGACAAATACTAAGTTCTAGAAAACTTAGGCATTACCAATCGTGATTTTAGTTTTGGTTGACATCAAGTCAATTTTGTTTTACTTCATGAAATTGTAATGTTTATGTTCAAGTCTTAGATTATTGTCTTACGATGATGAAATGCGATGTTTTACGTTGAATTATGATTGTGTTATCCTTGTTTATATTCCCTCTTATCTCCTAATTCCTGAATATGTGTTTGATCAAATTTTTGAATGAGTTTGCTTCCCGCCAAATTTGTTTGTCTATGCTGACTTCCTACAGGTTAGCCGGTGATGTTCGATAACAAACTGGTGCCCTTCTAGAACAGCACCGGCAGAGCACCAACTTCCTAAATTCATTAAAACACACCCATTTTGTAAATAAATCTCATATCTATTTATCAATAGACATCTTAAGTACATGTATTAGCAAGAGGATGCACTCTTTGAGGGGGAGCATTATATTTGACTTTTAAAAAGTTAACTTATTTTCGACATCTATCGGATAACTATGCTATGTCTAACCACGTACTTGTCTTGTAGCCTATTTCTATACTCTTGACAAGTTTCTCCTAGGAGATGCTCTCTTCAAGGGGGAGCACGCCTATTGGTTCCCTTGAATTAATACTTTTTCTCTTCTTATATCTCTCATTCTCTATCATTTCTTTTATGGTTAGTTTTTCTCTGACGCTCTTTTTGTTTTGACAAAAAGGGGGAGAAGGAAGTAAAAACTCCAATTTAGAACTTTTAGTTTTTCTAGTTTTTACTTTATAAGTTTATGTTTTGTCATCAACAAAAAGAAGGAGATTGTAAATACAAAGTAAACCGTAAAAACGTTTATTTATATTTTACGATCACTCCTTTTGTTTTGTCGATGACAAAACATAAACCTATAAAGTAAAAACAAAATCTATTTGTTCTAAGCCAATAGTTTTTCTAACTCTCTAAAACTAATCTCTAATTACCCATTGCATTTCTCTCAAAACATATAAACGTATCATATCAACAAGTTTTTCTAATATACTTCTTGTAAATAATCTTTTTCTTCAAAGTTATTTTCACAACAATGTCTTTTCTAAAAATCACAACTTTACTTGTCCTCTAAATATTTTTCACATAAAGACCATATTCACATAAACATTTCTTTAAGTTATTTCTTTCATAAAAAAATCTTCTTCAAGATTATACATTACTTATGTTTAATCACTTTAAACTATCAAAGTTCATACTTATTCATCAAAAATGAAAAAGGCTTTACAAATCCTCATATTATTCTTTAAGATTTTAAAACATAAAATCCGGATTCAGTTACTGTATTCCAGTGCCCTCTGGTTTGCAAGTCGGTGCCCTTTGTCAACAGCACCGGAAGAACCAGAAAACAGTAACTTCGTTGGCTATAAATACCAACTTATTTCTCTTGATTCCACACACTTCTTAATACAATTCTCTCTCTAAATAATCAGTGTATAGCTGACCTTCTATGTCAATTCCTCTTATGTTCTTTGTCTTTGTAGATCTATTATGAAGATATGTTGTCAAGTTAAGTACTTCTAAAGTATTATCTTGTCATACCATCTTACAAGCAAGATTTCCACATCCACATGAGCTAAGCCTCTTAATCTCAAGCTTTTTCTATCTTATCATTCTTATTATCCTTTCTATGAAGTGTAAAGTACTTAGGTGAAGATGATGTAAGTGTAAATATTTGGTACCTAGTAGAGGATAAACATCTTTGACGTGTTGAAAATCATATTGTTGGTTAAACCACATCTAGATTAGAAATGGTGGAAGGGTGTTAGTATATTGGTGAATAGTTCTTTCTCATAGAACCCGATGTTTAACTTAGCACCGGATAAAAGGATAAGTAAAAGTTGTGAGGCTTCTCCACCGGTTAAAGGAGTTATGGAGATTAGTGCATTCAAACTCTCGAGTAGCTGACTCGGTGAGTGGAGTAGGGCAAGGAAGGTGTCCTTGTAGCCGAACCACTATAAAAGAACGTGCCTTATATCCTTTGCATCCTCACTAGTGTTATTTATTTACATTTATATTCACTTGATAAGCATGTGGTACGTTAATCACAATCATGAATACATCACATAGTCTAAACATCTTAGTTGCGGAAAAGTCAAGGCTTAGTACGTTTTAAGCTTCTTGTTTAGACTATTACGTAATGTACCCTTGATTTGATACGCCTATGTGTTTAGGTACTTGTTGTTTTATTGTGACCACTAAATTTATTTCACATTAAATCAATCATTGATGGACAATTAGATATAAAAGATTTTAAATTTTATAAACAAACTTTTTGATACAAGAAAATTTTAAGGGAAAACGCATTCACCCCCCCTTCTATGTTTTCCACAGTTTGGGTTGTCGGATCGTGTCTTAACTCGCTTTTAAAACCCTCTTTGTAAGTCGACTCTTTCTCAAATATTATTCTA
>BQNB010045084.1:0-39266 GCA_026074375.1 Tanacetum coccineum
TTTTCTGTTCCTTTTCGTTCTTTGTTTGTTGGATCGTTTTTGCGTGTATATCGTCTGCTAGTTTTTTTCTAGCCTTTTTTTTATAAAATTCCATTTGCCGTTCAAAAAAAAACATGTGGTGGTTAAGGGGTAAGTTAGTAATTAAAATATAAAGAGCTGTTAAGATTTTTGGACACTCTTCAAATGAACTTTTTATTTTTGAGCTTTTTAATAAACAAAAGCTTTGACCTATTAGTATCCAAATAGAGATTTTTAAAAAGTGGAGCTGTATTTTTTAAATAAAAAGCTTGTAGCTTTAAAAAAAGCTTTAAAAAAACTCTTATCAAACAGGTTCAATGACGGCGATCCATATAGACCCACAACGATCCACATGGTCGACTAACCATTGTGGGTTGCCTAACACTTAAAATCGAAACTTGATATAGTAAACTTGAGGAGAGATGGTGTAAGTGTCAAATCATGTCCTTTATTATATTATAATTGAAAGTAAAACGTGCAATTAAGTATCGTCTATAATTTATGAGGAGGATTCTTTTAAGTTCTTGTAACTTGATTGATAAAGTTAGACAAATATTGACCTTTGGATTAAATCCAATGGTTAAGATTAAAAGAGAAGTTGATTATTATCATTTGATTTGGGCCATTTAATCAAATCTAATGGCTAGAAATTGTCTAACTTGATCAATCAGTTACAAGTAACTTGAAAGAATCCTCCCTCGTTTTATTTTCATAAATAGGTGATAAACTTTTGAAAACTAGACTTTCAATACCTTATGGTTTGTTTGCTTAATATTTTGATTAAGTTATGATTAAATAAAAAATAGGCTTTCAATTTTATTACTTTATATTTTTACTCATCCTTTTCAATAAAGTTAAAAAAACATTTTAGTTCATTTTTTTGCAAAAGGGTTTTTATTAGACAACTAAACCAAATTCAAACATATTTCTATTTTCTTCTTTCATGATACTTTAAAATTAAATTGAACTAACTAATCCCCATAACATATTGTTGGGTATTCATTTTAATACAAATGAGTCATTTGGGTTAAATCTTAGAAAAAAAAGAGTTTTATTGTGTTTGATCTTTATCCACGAAACGGTGATTAGTGACAGTTTTTCTGTCACAAAACCGTCGCTAAAACCATTACCATCGTAAAGATGCGCCTATTCGAAAAGGTGTGACTAATTATGTTAGAAAGGGTGTCTCTGACCTAACCATTGCGACTACTTATGTTTGTATTAGTTAGCGACGGTTTTTCTGTCGCTGAGTCGTCGCTAAACCGTCACTAATTGCACTTTTTGTGAACCAATACGACTATTTAATAGTCACGAGATTGCCTATAAATATTGCTATCTTTATGCTTCTTTCATCATCCAAAACACACGAAAAACACATACAAACTCTCTCTTTTAGTATACCGGATTGCTATAAATAATAGTGCTATAGAACTATTATTTGTAGTATCTTGAAATCCTCGATAACTCGGTAGTTCATCCGGATTATCACCACTTCGTGTAGTGTTGATAATTGCTACATACGTTGCTTCATTGTATCTTGGGAATTGTATCTTGGGAGGCACTTCGTCGGTAACCCGGAACACGATAGTTCGAAAGAACGGTTGGGACGAAATTGCTTTAAGGATAGAAAGAACTCACTTTGAAGTAACAAGTAGTATTATGAAATTCACTATCATAAAACCATTTTTATTAAACCTCAAAACTAATAATCTTAAAGCAATTTTCGAATCAAGATGGCGTCCAAGAACTTGATGCAAATGTCAAACCAACATTGTGAAGTTGGACCGTTTTGATGGTGAAAGTTTCAAGCGTTGGCAAAAGAAAATGCAATTTATTTTAGCCACATTGAACGTTGCATACGTCTTGACCAAGCCATATCCCGAGGAATCTGGAAACGAAACCTTGGTTGAATCTCGTGAACGTCTCAAGTTCGAAAATGACGATTTCGTCTGTCGTGGCCACATCCTCAATGTTATGTCGGATCCACTCTTCAACGTATATTAGAACTATCCAACGGCTAGGGAACTCTGAAAAGCTCTCTAGGAACGCTACTTCACGGAAGACGCAACAAGTAAGAGATTTATTGTTTCTAAATTTAATTATTACAAAATGGTAGATTCACGTCCAATAATGGACCAAATGTACGAACTTGAGCACATTCTTAGTATGTTTGCATAAAACAACATGAACATGGATGAATCCATACAAGTGGTATCCATCATTGACAAACTCCTATCCACTTGGAAAGATGTTAAGAAAAAACTTAAACATCGTATGGATGATTTATCCGTTAAACACCGTGGCAAGCATCTTCTTATTGAAGAACAATATCGCTTGGAAAACAAAGCAAATGATGACACGTCCATAGTACACGTCATGGAAAAAAAAGAATCTTCCAAAATTGGTGGGAAGATTAAGTAGGCATACTAGCAGTCATCGCAAGGAACATTGGGTTGCTGTAAATCGGGTATTTAAATACTTGAAGAAAACCATGGATTATGGTTTGGAATACAACGAAGATCCATCAGTATTAGAAGGTTATATTAATGCAAGTTGGATAACTGATCAAGAAGACTTTGCATCCACAAGAGGATGAATATTCACTCTTGGTGGGGGTGTAGTGTCTTAGGGATAAAAAAATAAAGTTGTTTAACAGGCTCTATTATGGCAGCAGAGTTTGTGGCATTGGCTTCATGTTGCAAAGAAGCAGAATGGCTAAAGGACTTGTTAATAAACATACCCTTATGGCCGAAACATATGCCGCCAATCTTTATGCATTGTGATAGTCAATCTACACTATCAAGAGCGTATAATCAAGTGTACAATGGTAAGTCCAGGCATATTGGACTTAGACACATGCAAGTCAATCAGTTGATAAAGATGGGGTGATCATCCATTAGTTTCTTACGATCTAGTAAGAACTTAGCAGATCCTTTCACAAAAGGATTACCAAGAAAACTGATTGAAAGTACTTCGCAAGGGATGGGACTCAAGCCCATGTATAAGTAGTCACCCATGATGGAACGTTGTCTTGACGTTTGGTTATTCACCATGTCTTTTGAGAAGTAAAAGTACATCATCCGGACGTGACTAAAGTTCTACTAGATTTAGAAAATACCATCCCAGGGGTTAGTGGAACTTGGAACCTTAATGCAGTTAAAGGTTGAACAAAATTCTTAATGGACTTATCATACAAATTATGTTGGATTGTTTTAAGTTAATGGGACAATCTTGATAAGGTCCACATATCTGAATATGGAAGTGGGGTCGCTTCCTATGAGTTCAAGGGCTTAGCTCTAAAGCATTCTGAGAAACCAAGATAAGACCTATGGCCAGTTAAATGGTCGGCATACAAATGGATTGAATGAACAAGAGGAAGGATATGTGTGAAGCGTTTCCGTTTAACATATAAAGGAAGATGGTTTAATGACTTTGGTTCAACCACTCTTACCCTAGTTAAGCTTGAGCGCTTTCACTACGTAAAGATTCAAGGTGTAATATTCCATCTTTACTTATGCATAACACCCCCGGGGATTTCTTAATCGGGTTAGGTCTTATGTGTCTTTCAAAACCTATGTTTATTTTGAAAATGGTGGGGGATTGTTGGGTATTTATTTTCAAAACAAATGAGTCATTTGGGTTAAATCTTAGTAAGGAAAAGCGAGTTTTGTTGTGTTTGGTCTTTATCCACGAAATGGTGATTATTGACAATTTTTCTGTCACAAAACCGTCGCTAATGAAACATCACCATCGTAAAGACGCGCCTATTCGAAAAGGTGACGATTAATTCTGTTAGAAAGGGTGTTTCTGACCTAACCATCGCGACTGTTTTTGTTTGTATTAGTTAGCGACGGTTTTTCTGTTGCTAAGTCGTCGCTAAATCGTCACTAATTGTACCCTTTTGTGAACCAATGTGACTATTTGAATGGTCACGAGATTGCCTATAAATATTGCTATCTTTCTGTGTCTTTCATCATCCAAAACACACGAAAAAACATACAAACCCTCTCTTTTAGTATACCGGATTGCTATAAATAATAGTGCTATAGAACTATTATTTGTAGTATCTTTAAATCCTCGATAACTCGGTAGTTCATCCAGATTATCACCACTTCGTGTAGTGTTGATAATTGCTACATACGTTGCTTCATTGTATCTTGGGAGGCAATTCATCGGTAACCCGGAACACGATTGTTCAAAAAAACAGTGAGGGCGAAATTGCTTTAAGGATAAAGAGAATTCGTCTTGAAATAACAAGTACTAGTATGAAATTCATTATCATAATACCATTTTTATTAAACCCCGGAACTAACACATATTTGTCAACTCGTGATTAGAAATTTTGGGTTCTCAAACTGATGACATTTAACATAATACTCATCCTCGTGAAACAGTGTAACGCTACAGTGTCGGGCTCCCACTTTGGGCCTGGGCTCGGTTACTGTTCATCGCCCCTCCCTCCCAAAAAAAAAACTTTATAATCCCTCCCCCCCCCCCTCTTTGGCCAGGGCTCGGTTACTGTTCATCGGCCCAAAAAAAAACTTTATAACCCTCCCCTCCTTCTTTGGCCAAAAATAAGAAGAAAAAAAATTACGGGACGTACTCTCATTTTTAACTATTTACGACTTTCTATCGGCCTGGGCAAAAAAAAATTCCCTTTATTGAAAAAAAAAGAAAACCCTATATCGGGCATTATACCATATATCATTAAAAATAAACCCGCACAAAATACAATAAGAAAAAAAATGCCCCGCAGTAACGCGCGATTGTCATTTAATATAAGAAAAAAACAAACTATTAAACATGAGACCGAAAAAATAAACCCGAAAAAAAAAATTAATACCCACAACAACGCGCGAAAAATTAACGCCCGCAGCAACGCGCGAGTAATCTTGCTTGTTGTTCCTTAAACATCATTAGCGGCATGTCCAATATGTTTGTATCTTTCTAAAAATACATATGCAAAATTTTTCGTTGAAAATAATCAATTATGGTGATAATTTATAAACTAACTTATGACTATGAAAAATTGTTTATTTAATCTATTATTTCTCAATTACTCCGGTAATCAGAATTCAATATTTTATAGTTTTTAGGTCCTTATTACAAATCAGTTTTCTCGTAATCAGGGACGGAGCCAGTGGGGGGCTGGAGGGTGCTCGGCCCCCCTCAACTGGTCAAGCTAGCCTACCTACCGGCGAGTTGGGCTGCGTTATTTTTTTCCGGCGATAGGAAGTTGTGTGGTGAACTGGTGATGCACGTGATGTTAATGGTTAATGGTAGTAGCAGGCAGAAAAGGAAATAAAGTAAAGCTCGTTTGTAAACTCTCTTTTGTATTTTTTTTTTTGATAAACAACCCTCTTTTGTATTTTGTTAGTATTTCATTTTTAACATTTTTTCTTGTTTATTGTAGTTTTGGTGTGGGACTTTGGGTGGTTTGTTTTATAATTGGTGTGTGTTGTACAATACTTTATTGTGTTATTTAAACTTGTAGTAGTTTTTTAAAGAAAGTATAAAACTTATGGTGTTGTTTTCGTTTTTACTCTTATTAAGGTTTAACTATTAAACTTAAAATTTATGGCACAAACAAAATAACTTTCTTTTAGAAATGGATTATTTGAATACTATTCAATGATTCAATTTCATTATATTATACCTTGTTTTTATAATATATAGGATCTAATTATTTTCTTTTATTTGGGTTGAGTTTATTTTATATCACTGTTTTAAATCATCGTAAAAATAATCGGTAACACATGTAATTGTTCATTTTCTCAACTATTTTAGTAATTGTATGTTACTATCGAAAAAAATATAATTGAACTCGTGTGTCGAACGTTTCAAACTTTAATCCATCTTTTAAAACAAGGAATTGTACGTTACTACCGGGGAAAAAAATTTGAGCCCCCCTAAATGTAAATTCCTGGCTCCGTCTCTGCTCGTAATATCTTTTAAACATTTAAAACAATGAAATACGTCACAAAAACAATTTCAAATAACAAATTCATACCAAATAGTTACTCTCTCCGTCTCAAAATTATTGTCCCCTATTGACTTTTTAAGTCTTTCTCTTCCAACTTTGACCTTAAATATTTTTGTTTGTGTTATATAATACTTGATGAAAATCATAGCTATGAAAATACATTTAAAAACTAATCAATTCGTATAATTTTCATTAAGTATTATATAACACAAACAAAATTATTTAAGGTCAAAGTTGAAAGAAAAATACTTAAAAAGTCAATAGGACACAATAATTTTGGGACGGAGTAGTTTATTTTCCAATAATTTATATTATCAAAACCTATTACTTCATTCTTCTCAAAAAAATGTTCATGTTAATATATATATTTCTTCAAAAAAGATATTCATATTTTATATATAGATAGTAATTAACTAATTATAAGATCCTAGCTTCTCGGCTTTCCTTGGTTATTTCGGATCTCATCTCAGATGTTCAGACTGCATTCCTTCCTAATAGACAGATTCTCGATGGTCATTTTATTATCAATGAAATATTAACTCGGTGCAAACTTAAAAAGCAACAAGCCATGATTTTTAAAGTCGATTTCGCCAAGGCTTATGATTTCGTTAGATGGGATTATCTTGATGATGTTCTCATCTCTTTTGGATTCGGTCCTAAATGGCGTTCATGGATTCGTGGAAGTCTGTCTTCAGGGAAGGCCTCTATTTTAGTTAACGGGAGTCCGACTACTGAATTTCATTTATACCGAGGCTTGAAACAGGAGGGGACCCCTTACTCCCTTTTTGTTTTTACTCATATGGAGTCTCTTCACTTATCATTTTCCGGGCAGTTGAAGCGGGAATTATCAAGGATACAAGATGACGCCTTCTACTAACGTTGTGCTTATTTATTCTACTACGCTGACGCGCGGTATTTATTGTGAGATGGTCTCCATTCTAAACATCAAAGGGCATCAAATCATGAATATTCTTCGATGCTTCTCCTTACTTTCTGGTATGTTCAATAAATATTCAGAAAGAGTCCTCTTCTTGTGTCGGTATCCCAAGATAATTGGTGGCTGAAGCTGCTAAAGTCTATTGGTTGTTTAATAATGAAAGCTCCATTTTAAAATACTTGGAGTATTTAGTAGGAATAATTTATGTCTTCTAAAAAGGCTTTGGGACGAGACGATAATAATATGAAGAAAGTTTGTCGAGGTGGAAACTGTACTACCTTATCTATCGGAGGGTCGTCTTATAACCCTTCTTAAATCGGTATTCTTGTCTTCCACTCCTATCTACAACATGTCGATTTTCCAAGGTTCCAAATCTTTCTTAAATTATATGGAAGCTGCGTAGAATTTTTTTTACAATGGCTTTCAGGGGGTGAAAGAAACGATTGCTGTAGGGTCAAATGGTCTAAGGTGTTTGCTTCTAAAAATTCGGAGGTTGGGAGTTTCTAGTTTCTTCGCTCTCAATCGGAATCAGAAAAAAATATTCCCCCTTCTTTCCAAGTGGGTATGGCGCTACACTTGTCTCATGACAAAAAAACTCCTTATGGTCCCGAATTAATATCACTTACATTGGCTTGAATAGTCATGTTTCTTATCCTGCTGCTTTCAATTCGACATGGAGCTCCAGATCATAACAGAAGTTAACATAAAGCTCTCCCTTAAAGTCAAAGGGTGATCTCATTTCTCATTGTAAGATTCGTGTGGGAAAAGGTACAGGTTTACAAGCTTTTAGAACGGATCCTTTTGAATTGGCAAAAATCTTCTCAAGCTTTCTTTTCCTCGTTCTGTTTGCTTCTTGAATGAGAATAAAGACATATCGGTTTGCTGATAAGATGAACCACGTCTATCTCCTCTTCTTTTTTCCGTCGTCATGCCGAGGATGTGAAAGTCACAACAGAACTTGATCAGCTTTCGTTATTAACTTGATACGGTTATTTTTATCTAATATGATTACAGATGGTTTTGGGACTTAATGGCGACGGGTTTTTCCAAGTCAAGGATGTTCGATCTATGTTTAGCATGAGTGCGTTTCTTCCTAATAATGGAAGTTCCTACTCGATGATTGTAAAATTATTCCGATAAGGTAAACGTTTTTGCTTGAAACTTTAAACCTCGATCGTTTACCAACAAATCGAAATTTGTCTCGTAGGAATGCTCGCTCCGTCTTTGGCTTGTCCTCTTTGTGATCACGTGGCTCGAGGATGTCGTCCCATTTATTCTTCGGTGCTCTGTGGCGAAGATATTCAGAATTAATTTGGTAGATGGTGGGAATTTGGATGTTCATCTCCTTAAGAAGTCGTAAACGAAGAATTGGTTCTCTTGGTTCAAATCTATACCGTTTAGGTCGTAAGACGTAAGAGTGTTGGAAATGGTGTTTTAACGTTTCTTAGTGGCGCCTTTGGAACTTCATGAACCAATTCTTTTTTTGCGTCATCTATTCTTCAAAGGATGCTATTATTTCGATAATATTGTATTACTAACCAAACGCATCTTTTTAATTGGTATGTTGCTAGATGTAATAGAACTTTGAATTGGGTTAGTTGGCTTCAACACCCTTTTTGATTCCTTTGTAATTTACTAGCTCCTTGTTAGTGGTTCTAATAAAGTCGCCGTTCAATTTTTTTTTTATCATTAATGGGAAAGGATCCCTTGAGAATAAAAAACAAAATGAGAAAAAATTTTAGCAACGCAATTCAAATAAAGAGAAATTATTTTTGTAGGTGCACGCAAATAATCACATTTCAAAGTGGGCAGACAATGTTGCCGATAATTGACGTCTTGCATGAATAAGTACATTATATAGTAACGATAGTTAAAGACTAAAGTTACTGATAACATAAATCTATGCATAAGCTTGTTACAAGAAAAATACTATATGGTTAATACTTAATGTCATGATTCTAATGGTTCTATGCTTTATTCTCTTGCTGGCAACTAGAATATGCACAGAGTATAAGTTTAAGAAATTAAAAACAAACATGATTGAACAAAAGCGTATCTAGTGTAGTGGTATCATAGTACCCTCCCACGGTACTGACCGGGGTTCGATTCCCCGGATGCGCATTAAGTATTTTTTTTTACTTTTAACTGATGCATTAAAAGATAATTCAATGGTCACATTTTTACTGAGGTGTAAACTAATCTTTATAAAACGAGCTACTCGAAGCTCGAAAACAAGCTCGAGCTTAATACTCAAGAGCACGAGTTGATCTCTGACAAATGATTAGTAGTTTGAATAGTTTGACGAGCCGAAGCTTTTTGAAAACTAATATTGGCGCGGCTCATTCGAAAACATCGTTTAAATATCACGAGCTTAACGAGCCGAACGAGCTACTCGAGCGTTAACAAAGCCCCGACACATATTCTATAAATTTTTTAAAGCTTATTTTTTATTTTAAAAATTTTAAAAAAATATTTTCTATATTTATAAAGATTCAAAGAGTATCTTAATATTTTATTTTCTATAGTATATACTTTAAAGGTACAAAACCTCATTTTTTTCTTATACTTTTGTTTTATAGGCTTTTATTTTTTCTTTCTTCTCTCTTTTCTCTATGACGGATGTGTTTTTCTTTTACTCTTTTTTGAACATAGTGTTATTCATCATTATTTTACATCTTCTATATCTAATACGTATCATTATTTGTTTTTTTAGTTATAGATAGTTTTTTTTAAACAAACCATAATCTAAATGATAACTCTTTTACAGTTTAAATTATAATTACACTTATTTAATGTTTACCTGAATGTGCGTTTTTATTTGCATAAGTGTCAAGTGATTTAAGTTTACACACTTTTGCTTTATAGAATGATGTTGAAACATGTTTCAATCAAATTATATTGATTTATAAACTTGTAAAAAGCATTGTACTTCTTTCGGTAAAGGAGCCATTCACGTATAGCAACTATAGACAAGACATACATCATGTATTATGAGTATCAAAGTAAAATTCAAACCAATTTGATATTTGATGAAGTTGAGTGTGACATTGAGCTAATAAGGGTTATGTTATCTTTCCCTCTTACGATGATTCATGATATAAGTTACGTGCTAAAATATACGATTTTGAATGAGAGCTGAGTCGCAAGTTAATAACTATATGTCATGCACACAAATACATATAAACAAGCCACACACATAAAAGCATGCATAAGTAAGAAGAAAACTTAAAATGAGAGGGATGATAAGTTAATATAACCATCCATTTGAGATGATTCTACTTGAATTAGATGCATCTACTTGAATTAGATGCATCTCAATTAGGTTTGAAAGTGATTTTGAAGTGAAAACGAAGCAAAGTAAAACTGACAGCAAATTTGACCCGCATGGGACAAAAATTACATAAGATTCATCTAACTTGATTAAATGCATCTTATATATGTAAATGCATCTATTTTTCAAACACACACACACACATACTATATTAATTTTGAAAAATATTCTCTATATTAATTTGAGACTTTTATTCATCTTGCATTAACCCACGATTGCTATTAAAACTTTACTAATTTGTTTTACTACTTTAGTTCATGATCGTTTATATAACACCTACTTTTTCATCGCTTTTGTTCGTTTATATAACATCTTCATCCCGCTCTCAATCCCGCACCCAATATCAATTTGTTTTTTGATCTAAATTCGTCATCATAGCACATCTCAAGCGATATATAGTGTTACTTAATTTTGATGTCTAATGTATATAGTTTATCGAAAATAGACGCTATTATGAGGTAATCTATATGAAATGACTTGACACTTGATAGTATAGGTTTAATTAACAAATTTATAGCAAGCTTACGAAAGCATATACATAGAACACGCTACATACTACTAAAACGATAACCATTGATGTTTAACAACGTCGCAAAAAAGTTTAAATTAGCTAAAAAAAATTAATCTCAATTGCTTATTTCTTAAGGTGCATAATCTTACTCCATATTTAATCATAACTTTAAGTCGATGTTATTATATTAGGATTTCCTAATTCATGTAATCATAATTTTTTAGTTTCATTTGATTTTATGTAGCCTTGTGTGTGACGGAAGTAGTTGAAGAAAGATACAACACATAAAAATGAAGCTCTCTAACAAACACATGGTTTGAGATTATTGCTATAAATATTGATTAATGGCTAAGGGGATGTTTGCTTTGTTTATTTCTTATACGTGTTTGAAATCGTGAAAAGCACATCCTTATAGCATTATAAATAAAAACAATTTTATACGTGATTTATATATAATTTAAACTCAGTTTTATATTACTGTTGAAACAAACAATCTAATTTTGTTTTAAAATTAAAAATATATAAAAGTTTAATCATCTTTTTTTGCTAACTAGAAATACTTGATAAAAAAAATAAGAATAGAGTTTGAAATATCAAAAGAACAAGAGAAATTGAAATATAAGAGGGACATGGTTAGTAGACTTATTCCACATCGCTTGAAGAGAAAAACTTCCAAGGGAAAGAGCTCTATATAAACAAAGCCTCCACCCTATTTTGAAACTTAGTTAAGCTTTAGATGTTATTAAACATTGATATTGTGTTCTTAAACAATATTTGTTGAACATTAGAACAAATTTTTATAATTGTAAATGAGCTTTTGAGCTCGAGCTTGAGTTAATAAGCGAGCCTATCAAGCTCGATCTTTTATACGAGCATCTTAATCCTAAAAGTTAATTTATTGTAAGAGAGCAAAATAGGTAAAATATCTTAAACGAGCTTCGAGCTCGAGCTCGAACAACAAAAAAATATTCGAGCTTGAGCTCGAGCCAATATATAAAAGTTTATTCGAGCTCGAGCCGAGTTGTTAATAAACGAGCCTAGCTCGTTTAAGCCAAAACTCGACTCGGCTCGGATCGTTTACACCCCTACATAGATGAACATAACATGGTTGAAATTCAAACTTGTATAAGTACTACAAACTCATAAGATCTTGAACTAATTAACGTGAAGATACTAAAAATAGCTAACAAACACATTATAAGTTAAATACCATAAACAAAACAATATTAAGGTATCCATCAAATCATGGAACAAAAAACGTTTTAGATTATCAAACTTTAGCACATGTCTTAAACAAAATCTATTACAAAATGACTTGATATATGATGTTTGGCATGAAAATTCCAAAAACATTTTTTTCACTAGTCTTGTCATATGACTTAGAAGCATTTAAACAAAATTGCTACATTAGTTTTCTTTAATAGATTCAGCTAGATACAAAAAATTGTCGACTTAAACATAAAGATATGATGAGGCTTAGCTTTAACTTTTGACTAAAACAAAGTGTGTGAGGTTACTTATTAAAACTTCTTACATGGTTAAAGTTTCTTGATGATACTTATCTAAAAATATTTGTTTCATAGTGACAAATTATTTTACAAGTACAAAGATTTCACTGTCAACCAATCAAAGTCTTATTATTTTAGAAAAAATTTCATTGATTATAATTCAAAAGTGAACATCTTCTTTATGATATACTGAAATAACAATATGAAAATATTTATGATTAGCTTTTATATGCAAATTAAAACACCTCTAGCTTAAATTCATCTATTATAACGATCCATTCACCATGCGTTATCTACCCTGCTTTATGCGTCAACCAAATATACCATTTTCATGCATATGTGGTAAAAAAAATCTTTTAAGGTGGTTTAGTGGTGCATAACACCAAACGGATTATTGGTGATGATGTTTGTGTTTTAACCACTAAGGGGGTTTAGTAGTAAATATAATGATGAGAGTATATAGTGTTGTATAAGACCATCCGTAATAGGAGACTCGAGACATAGTCTTGCGCACCTAAGACCGAGTCTTCTCTATTGTGGTGACCCTCACACAAGGCATCTTCAAAAGGAAAATGTGAAGAATTGGTCGACTGCAAGACCGAGTTGTGGGGAATATTTTGTGGACTGAATTTTAGTTGCGTGAGTTGTTATTTTGTTTATGTAGGGTATATTTGTTTATAAGTATGGTGTAATTGAGTGATAAAGTTGGTTGTCTAATCACACTAAGTTAGTTGTATAAATAGAAAGTAGAGTTAGCGTTTGGTAACCGCGAACTTAAAGTAACACATAATCTTATGAAATTTTGGCGCATAGAGATGAATCGACGGTCTGAGCTAAGAGTTGGTCTTGATGGTCGCGAGGAGGGTAGAAAAGGGGGGGGGGGGAGGCGTGGCCGAAAGTTAAAGTTTATATTTTCATAAAGGTGTTTGGTGTATCAGTTAGGGCTAGAGCTTATTAATGTAAAATCGCATAAAAATACATCAAATTGAATTTACATGTATGTACAGCTAGAGCTTATTACATAAGCCCATATGACAAACAAAACTTGTTTTATAAATAGACTTATCATAAAAGTCAAACCTGTGTTTTATACTAGTGTAATTGTGTAGGGGTGAAATAGAGAGTGCTAGGAATAGTATAGGGATGAGACAGAAATAGTTGAAAGTAACACTATAATAATACTAGTTCATCATCTTGTATATGGATGAAAAACAAACACAACAATTGGTAAATTCTACTTGTGATCATTATTCCTTCTTTCTTTATCGAAAATCTCAACGAATCAACCGACTTTTGTTTTTTTTTCTTTTATAAAGTTGTTGTTTTGGTTGGTAAGTGATCATAATAAGAAAGTAAGTAAAGGATGGCGATAAGTGAGAATTCAACAACAACAGGGGAATACGAATACATAAGGAAGCATCATCATAAGCATGAGTTGGTTAAAGATAATCAGTGCACTTCTTCTCTTGTTAAACATATCAAAGCCCCTCTTCATCGAGTAAGTTCCCTGTCTTTTTATGGTGTTGATTTTCTAAGAATGTTGTTTTATTGAAAACCTTGATAAATGGTAATGCCGATTTGTCCACCCGGGTCTCGAAGGGGTGTGGAATAGGTGCCATCGCAAAGGGTCTCTCCTCGAAAGCGGTCATATTTTTGTAAGTTTTAGGATTTAAATAATACATATAATATTAAACATATATGAACCTTATAATTTAAGTTTATGTGCAATTTCTCTTTAGTTTATAACGGTAATAGGGTCTTTTTGTTGTTATTGCCTAAGGTCACCGAAAAACACGAGACGACCCCTGATGACCGGGGTGCACCAAAGAACTTGTAGTTTAAGTCTTGTCTACGACATGTGAGATAAATTTGTAGTGTATATATTTGAGATATGCATTTGGTTGCAATTTTTTTTTTCTAATTTTCTATTTTCGTTTTTGTAAAAAAAAAAAGAGGTGGAAAACGCGTTCATGCGACGTTGTTTTCTATTTTGAAAAAAGAAGTGGAGGTATAAGGGAAACAAGTTTACCTTGTTAAGTTGAGAAATGCATGTTTTGTGTTTTATAGAGAATGTGTTGGAAAATTTTGATTTGAACGCAATCACTATTAGATCTGTGTAGAAATAAAGGGTGTTTTTTTCTCAACTATATGCGCCCTTAGTTTCCGTTAACAAAAAAAGGAATTAAAAAAACAAGGGTTACAAACACAATTTTTTTGGACCGAGTGAATTTAGAAAAATTAGCACAACGAAGCATAATTTCATTGGTGTCCCGTGACCCCCTAGTTCTGCCCCCCTGAGGACGATACTGACTAATGGCCCACTTAGGAGTGTCCGTCATAGTGGAATACACCAAAACTAAAAAAATATATCGTAAAGTATATAAATGTTACCTTTTAAGTGCAAAGCCGTTGCGTGTTCATGATTTTTCAGACTAGTCAAACTCGATAGATACCGCAATCTTTTGGGAAAACGCCCTCTACCCAATGTTAACTCCGGAACTTCTATAAACTTGATAAATTTGCTAAGTTTTACAATGTTTGTAATATGTTTTTTTACTGGTATCGACTTGAGCTGTAAATTATACGAATATATATACAAGAATTACATAATTGGGTAGATACAAGTCATTAATTGTTTATGTTCGAATTTATTATCAAAGCTTAAAAAGAACATACGACTAAAGTAATTGACGACAGTTCCTATAAAAATCTTTTTCACAAAAAAGTGAACAATTCTCGTAAAAACGTTTCTGAAACAAAATCTGAAGTCTTGGGCTGGTGTTATAAAAAATTTGTTACAACATGACGAACTAGTGGAAAAAAACAAAAAAGTGATGTCAATGTAGTGACTTCAATGAAGTGGTCCTTACAAATGTAATGACAAAATAGTGAAAAAAGAAAAATGTGGTCCTTTGCTCTTTGTGGGTCCCATTTCGAAAAACTATGGTCCTTCAAGTGGTGATTTAATGGAAAAGAGAGAACATTGACAAAAGTGAAAAAGTATATGAGTGGTCCTTACAAATGACGGTCGGTGGTTTACAAATGAAGTGGTCCCTCCGGTGGTTTTTAAACCACATAACCCTTTCTTGGTGCTAGAGAAATCTAAATAGTACTGTATTAAACAGATGGAATATGCCAAAATTGTTTAGGAAGGCAGAGGTAGTATACATAGGACAAATTTTAAAGGTTTTGGATGTGTATCAGTGATAATAGAGTTACATACCTGGTCCCCTTCTCCTGGTCTCAAAGACAAAGACTTGTCAAAAAGACAAAAATGGCCATTAAATTTTACGTTGTTAAAGGTAACTAGATATGATAATGAACACGTTAGTTGGTGTAGTTGAATATAGCACTGTATCATGATGACATAAAGTACATGTGATATTGTTCTTATCAAAACAGCTTACATTATTAGGAAGTGAAAAGAATCCTAAAGTGACTAGTATATTGGAACGGAGGAAGTATAATAAGGATTATGTAATTCTGTGGAGATATATGGTATACAAGGGGAATTGTAACTCCGTTTGATTAGAAGATGTAGTACTGGATTATGCTTTTGTGCTGGAATAAGTAACTTGATGAGGTATAACTTATCAAGCCTAGCGAAATAGTTAAGAAACGGGAAGTAGGAGAAAGTAATATGTTACTGTGGACGCTTACAGGACTTGCCTTTTACAGATGAAATCATCAAAATAACTATATCAATGTTCGGAAACATGTTGTCCACGTCTAGCCTACTGTCTAAGAAACGTTAAGCTTTTGTCATTCAACACAACGACCTGTAGTTAAGCATTTGATTCCTCTGTCATCATGGGTACATGATCCCTTAAAGACATCCTTGTGTATTACGGAGTACTATTTCTTTAGGTAAACAAACCACCATTATTTAGGAAGACGACATTCTCACCACCACACTCAGCTAGTTATGCCAATGGTCTTATTCTTGCCCATAACCAGCCTATTTGATCATTAGACCCTTGCAGTCCTAGCTCGTTAATGAACACTTTGTTACTGCTGGTAGACATATACCGGATCAGTGGTGAGCGTGGGTCAGGTCAAAGGGTGTCAGTACTTGAGCTTATAGATATGCTCACTGCTGTTGGACTGTGTAGATGAATTAATTGGGTATGGATGTTGATAATCGGCGTGATTGATGGCTGCAGCTGTAATTGCAAGCCGAGAGAATGAACCTCGGATGAAAGTCCATTAAGAGAGAGGTGATTCGAGTAGCTGAGACTAATTTGTATGCTAACTTGGTTCAGCTGCTACTAAGGTGGAGAAATAGATTAAATCTAGTATAAAACAAAAGCATATTTAGAGTCTGACTGTTAAGGTGAGTCTTGACTAACCGTGTATTGTAAATCTGCAACGACTTGATATAAGAAGATGGGCGGGTAGAATAATTAATTAATGAAAACACAAATAAAAAAACTACAAATATGATGATTAGTGATCTAAAATATTTTTTTTTTTACATTTTTTGAAGGTATGGTCTTTGGTGAGGAGGTTCGATCAACCACAGAAGTACAAACCCTTTGTCAGCGGGTGTAATGTGCAAGGTCACCTTGAAATTGGGAGTGTTAGAGAAGTGAATGTTCGATCTGGGCTTCCTGCTACGACTAGTATGGAAAGGTTAGAACTTCTCGATGAAGAAGAGCATATCTTGGGCATGAGAATAGTTGGTGGTGATCACAGACTCCGGGTATCTCTCTTGCTCCAACAAACACATATGCTGATGTTTTTATAATTTGTAACTCCGGATATAAATTCGCTTTTATTTGAACAGAACTACTCGTCAGTCATTACCCTTCATCCAGAGATTATCGACGGGAGACCAGGAACTTTGGTAATCGAGTCATTTGTGGTGGATGTACCTGAAGGCAACACTAAAGACGAGACATGCTACTTTGTGGAGGCACTGATCAAGTGCAATCTTAAGTCGTTGGCTGATGTCTCCGAGCGTTTGGCTGTGCAAGACAGAACGGAGTCCATAGTTGGAGTGTGATTTTAGTGGAAACAGAGATTAGTAGTAGACTGGGAAATCATCCATCTTTGTGCATATAGCAGTAGAGACTTTCTTCCTAAATGGACAAAAACCTACAATTGTCTTTCGTAAATTTCATTCCTCTTTGTGAACGATATGTTTGAATTTCATTGTCAATGTCTTTGTCCGCACTCTGAACAAATGCTTCGGGACATTTAAGAAGCTGCAATATTGCTTATATGTGAATAAGAATAACTAGTGTAGGAAGTTTTGCAAATTTCATTATGTAAAGAAAATTCAATTGTTGTGCCATTATGTTATAATGACTACGTTTATAAGACTTGTTGAACTTTAAACTTTGCTTCATTTATCAAATGGTTGTGTTTTGGTCAGTTCGTCATTGGAGGTGGCATGTGAGTAACCGAGTATTCAAGATGCAACAAAAGCGGGCAGAAACTCTCCTGAATGACTCGCTGAGTTAATCTCAAGTTTGCCTTCTATGTATTGTCCTTGAGGCGAGATGTGGTGTTATAAGCTCATATCAACTAGTCAATAAGCTGAAGTAGCTGTTAGTTAAGTTGGTGGCACGTGAGGTGCACGTGTATAGTCTTGGACTAGCCACGTGAGGTGCACGTGAACTACTCCCCAACTGAACCTAACAGAATTTCCCGCCAAAGCGTTAGTTTAAATACCCGTTGTGTTTTCATTTTCAGATCTAGCTAATTCATTTGTAATTCAGTTTCTCTCTGTAATCTTTCCATTCAACTTGTAACAAACTCATTTGATAAGACAAATCCAGTTTTGGCGGTCTTTTTCTAGTCCTTGATTGCTCAACTGTTTTGTAATCCATTAACGGTTCTTAATTGAACCCTAGTGGTGTGTATCAAGTGGTATCAGAGCACTTTCCTGGCATCACTATCACCAAAATCCACCGTACAACCGTCGCCTGTTCAGTTTCCGGTCATCTTTTCCGATCAAATTTGATCAAGATTGACTGAATAGAGTTGTTTCTTTTCAAAATATGTCTCATCTCACAAATACGTCTTTATTCTTGTTTCTATTCACAAATACTTAGTTAGGGTACATCATTTCACAAAATACGTTTATTCTAACTGTTAGTGATCAATTGATCAAGTTAGAAGCAAATCTTTTACATCTTGGTTGTACGGCTCTTTAAACAGAGAGAATACTTGTTCTTGAGTTAGGTAGTTAGTTATTTGTGTCTTGAGCCAGTTATAATTATGTTACAATTGTGGTTTCAACTAGAAATACAGTTTCTGGATCTCCTAATGGATCACCACTGGTTCTTGATGAAGAAACAAGAAGATTTTGTGGAATCGTAGAGAGGGGGAGGGGGGGGGGTTTGGGGGGAGGGTGTGCGCGAGACGTTTAACTTAAAACTTTTGTATCAAACAACCAATCAAGTTTATATTACAATAATTATACTAAAGAATATCAAACAAAGCATATCATCACAACACAATATATAACACAAACATAGATGCAATGCGAATATAAATATAAAGAGATAAAGGAAAATATAAATTTAAAGCGATAAGTAAAAGAAAGCGCAAACCGGACACGAGGATTTATAGTGGTTCGGCTACGAAGCTCCTCTTCGCCCTACTCCACTCATCAAGTACCTACATCGAGAGTTACTTCACTAAATTCAACAAGCTCTTTTTTAGAAAGAAACCATACAACTCACTTACACTTTATCCGGTACTAAGCTAAATACCGAGTCCTACTTCAAGGTAGAACCAACCTAACGTCGCTTACACTTTATCTAGTACTAAGCTAAACACTGAGTCATTTTTTCGGGTGCAACCAAAACCCGTTATGTTTATGGCCCCAACAATAACAAATCTTGTAATTTTATAGCCTAAACACCTAAACCACCAAGCATCTAGTTTGTTGTATAAATGAATGAACACAAATGTGATAATGATGAATCCAAGACATAATTGTCAATTAGATGTAAAAGCCTAAAACATCAAGATCACTAAGCATGATGTTGTTGATGAAGATGACAAGTCTCTTGGCTTGTTGTGATAGATCTTCATATATGTAGGTATGTGGTGGATGATGATGGCAAGATCTCTAAGCTTGCTTGAATGGAGGATCATGTAGAATCATGCTTGCAACAAATAAAAGTTAGAAGCATTATGATCAAGGGTTATGAGTTTTGATGATATGATTAATTGTGTTTTTACATTATAAAAACTTGTTTATAATGATCCTAAATGTGTAATAATGTTGAATGAAAAAGGTTGTGAAAAGCTTGGGTGAAAAACTAAGCAAATGGGTGGTATTTATAGAAAACTCAAAACTTAGCCGTCAAGGTGCTACGGATCCAGGGATGGTGGAACCGTTTGCCTATTTAGGTGGATCCGTGGGTCGCACAGGCCAATTTCAAAATTGTTAAAAATCTTTTTAAATCTTTTGCTTAGATCCTTAATGTACTTATAAAATCTGATTAGATTTTGTTCTAGAAGGAAAATCAAGCTTAACATTAAAAAATGGTAAGATTTCTAGATATAAAAAGATCTTGTAAGTTTGTTTCCCAAAAATGGTTAAAACAGAAATAATGATTTTGTCTTTAAGTCCTTAATTATTTTGTCCTATTTATCTAATACGGCAAACATGTTTTGATCTTCAAATATTGTTTACCAAATATAAAGATTTTGTTCTAGTTAGTTAAGTAATTAAGTTTGTCACCATTTCTCTAATGTGATTAGTTTATTTGAAATCATTTTTCAATGATTGGTAAATGTTTTTGTCATAATGCAACTTAACAACATATTCATACCTTTTGTGAATCATGAGCAGATCTCGAGACGTGAGAGGTGTTTTGATGAATTATGCGAGTGGTTGAGTGTGATCACGCGTAACTTGCTCATTTTACATTATGTATTACAAGTTACTTGTTTGTCATTATTAAAACCAAATGACTTGTTTAGTTTAAATGTCGTAATATTTGCACTAACAATCTCCCCCTTTTTGATGATGACAAATATGTAAACTTGTAACATAGTAAAAAATAAAAGTTACTCGTTTACACTTCCTTCTCCCCCTTTTATCAAAACAAAAAGGTGTATGCTCCAATCCTTTGATCCTTCTTCGATAACACTCACATCCCTAGAATGCGTGTCATTGGAGTTGAACTTGTTTTCTCCCCTGAAAGGCGAGCTTGCATCATCCCTAGTGAAGTTATACTTCCATCTTCATCTTCTAAGCAACTTTGAGCTATCTACATTGATGCCCTCGAGCTCCTCTAGCTCCTTGCACTCCTATGATTATTGACCTTGGTTGCTAATAAATCCATAGATCAAATTTCTTACAAAGACTTAACCTACGATCAAGCGGTTAATTTGTGCAACATAATATAAATATATGTATATACATGATGCAATTGGAAGAAATAAATGAGATAAATGCGTGTATGCTTCTTCTGACGAATCGCCCCTTATTCGAGGACATCGCAGGGATTCACACAAACCTACAAACGCGCTGAATGTTAGTGCGATACTAGATACTCCGTTGGACGAGTATGTGCAACTAAATGTAAAACCCGATGCACTCTCCAAATGCTTGTCGGAACTCCCTTTGTTTGGGAACCAAAGGATAGAGTCCCATGGAATGTAACTACAAAACAAAGTTAGTAGCAACGCAATATACATAATAACGATGATAGTTATGATGAACAAAAATAGATATAGAGAATAACATTTGATCCGTAAGGTTTAAGATAATGATTAGGAGCAAGTTGCATAACTAAATAGATAAATGTGACTAAAATTAAAAGCAAGAAATTCCCAATTTTTGGCTTCTGCTAGGGACGGATCTACCGAAAGCACTGACGGAACCACCATTCTTGGATCCGTTGATCGCAGAGACCTCAAAAATAGGCAGAACCCAGTTTTGTAGCCATAACCCAAAGCACTTAGCATGTAAACACTTAAATCATGAACAATAGCAAGTAATGGTCCAAAAAGGATAACATACCAAGTCATAAAGATGTTAAGAATTATGGTAGCAAATGTCAAAAATAATAATCTCACATAGTAAGATAGCAAAATTATTAATTATGATATCAAAAGTACATATATTAAAAATACATATAGTAACAGAAATCATAAAAGGGATCATGATAGCAAAAATACATATATATATACTATCGAGGAACATGATATGCATGTCTTAGGTATGAGCAAGGTTATAAATAGCGTGAGGCGTGATGTGGCGGTATGGCCAAGCCTCACGCCTTAGAAGCCATGGCGAGTTATGACGTTCTTTAAGGCGTCACTTAAAGCGACAAGAAATATGAAAATATTTATAAATTTATATATTTATATCATATTTTAAATATATTGAGGGGGTGTTTGTTTCGGGTTATATGTGGGCTTATGAGCTTATTTGATTTGGGCTTATACAACACAAGCCTCGATTTTCGGGCTTATATTGAGACTTATGAGCTTATATAAATCATATTGTAATAAACTTATATAAGCCCACAAGTCTCAAAATAAGCCGGAAAATTGAGGCTTATGTTATATAAGCCGAAATCAAATAAGCTGATAAGCCCACATATAAGCCGAAACAAACACCCTATGAGTTTACAAAAAGTGTCATACATACAGAAATAAACTATCTTTGCATGTAATCTTTTTCATTTCTATAATAAAAAACAATTTTTATCGCAATTGAATTAAAAAAAAACTCTACGCATCACACTTTATCGCGTCTTATTACGTGTTTTCACTTCTCATTTCACGTCAAGCCTCAAGCCGAAGCCTTGGCCTATTGCGTAGCGTGGAGGTCACACCTCGCGCCTTTGCGAGGCCTTAGCGCCATCATGGTGAGCCTTTTAGAACCATGGGTATGAGTACTCTAAATTATGACACCTTTAAGAAATGTTGGAAACTAGACACATGCAATTCTATTTAAAAAAATAAAAACCTAGATAAAAAGAACCAAGACACATGCTCGATGACTAAGACTTAATTAACACCATATTTTTCCAACCAATCACACAACTTTAATAAAACAGTACATAATTCATTTATAGTTTGACACATCATTGTTATAAGAATGACTTCGTCCAAGATGTCATTCGGATAAGGAGTACTATCGTTTTTAGAACGACATGTTCCTTAAGAAATCATTCTCTACCAAAGATGATGATTTGAGTTCGGATAGATTTCGTCAAGGGTTGTAATGAGAGATTCCTAAATCCTGAAGGTTTCTTTGTTAAGCATTATGTATGCTTTTCATGTGTGGGGTTCTAGGAAAAACATTGTTGTAAGACTTTGGGTCGAACTAAATGTTGATGATAAGGGTGATATGGAAAAACATGATTTGAACACGTAGTGTGTTTGATTTGTTGAGAAGACATATTCTAAGTATGTTCTTAGAAGAAAATAATAATAATAATAATAAACTAAAACTTATGACAAGAATAAATATAGTGAAAATGATATGCACCTAGAAGTAAATGAAAATGATTTCATATAATGGAAAGTGGGGAAGGATGAGCGAGAACGAAGAGAGAAGGTGTTGAGCTAAGGTTGGCAAAGACGGTTTAGAATAATATATCGTTTGCACTAACGATGAAAAGAGTGATTGGTTTACATGTGATCCTAGTGTAACAAGTGCATTGTTGGTTGTCAATGTTGGCAAACAAAGGTGGATATGTGAGACGAGGTGGTAGCTCCTTCATAGTGAAAGAAAAACGAAAGGCATAAAAATGTGGTGACTCAATTAACACTTAAAGATTGAATATCTTCTTTATGTTCTTCACTTGCTAGTAAGTGGAAACGAACTAAAAGACTCAATTGTGGAAAAAATGAAAAGATCACTTGTAATGGTTATTAGATAAGTGTGGAATGTTCTTGAGGAGATAATTTCTTTGGCATGGGAGTTTGCAAGTGAGGACCAACATTTGTTCAAGAGAAGATGCTACTTGGGAACCAATAGAAGAAATTCAGAAAAAATTTCCTTCTTTCAATATTTGATCTTGAGGACGAGATCAATTTGAGAGGGAAGGATTGTTATAAGCTCATATCAACTAGTTAATAAGCTGAAGATAAGCTTTTAGTAGCTGTTAGTTAAGTTGGTGGCACGTGAGGTGCACGTGTATAGACTTGGACTAGCCACGTGAGGTGCATGTGAACTACTCCCCAACTGAACCTAACATAATTTCCCGCCAAAGCTTTAGTTTAAATACCCGTTATGTTTTCACTTTCAGATTTAGCTAATTCATTTGTAATTTAGTTTCTCTCTGTAATCTTTCCATTCAACTTGTAACAAACTCATTTGATAATACAAATCCAGTTTTGACAGTCTTTTTCTAGTCCTTGATTGCTCAACTGTTTTGTAATCCATTAACGGTTCTTCATTGAACCCTAGTGCCTAGTGGCGTGTATCATGTGGGTCAGTAAGCAATGCTAGTTATCAACCTTTTGAGGCCGGATGTGGGTTGGTTGGTCAAAAAAACCTCAATCCCAACACATGGCTATAAAATTAAGTTACATATTTTTTATCCCAATACAAAACTCAAAAAAGATACAAGGAGACATGACACGTTTTTAGATTCCTCAATACAAACATAAATCATAAATATATGGTGTGATAGAAAATAGTAAAATCCAAAATCTTCCCGTTACTAATGATACATAAAATAAATGGTGCGTACGAAAGTTACAAACTTAAACCCATCCCCATGTGTCTTCTGACACACACATACACTCACAAGCAACCAACACAAGTACAAGTTCTCATAAACACTTCTGAACTAACAACATAAAAAATGGTGCATCAATGTGTTTTGAAGAACATGTTAGCATGCATTGGTGTAGCATTAGTAGTGATCATGAAATGTTGTGTGGTATCTGCTGGAGTAGTTACGTGTTCAGGAATTGTACCTATGGCGTATAGGAATGATAAGATATCGATAAAAGATTTTGGTGGAGTTGGAGATGGGAGGACATTGAATACGAAAGCGTTTACTGAGGCGGTTTATAGGATTGAGCATTTGAAGAGAAGAGGAGGGACTTTGTTGTATGTACCGAAAGGTGTTTATTTAACTGAGAGTTTTAATCTTACTAGTCATATGACTTTGTATTTGGCGAAAGGTGCTGTTATTAAAGCTACCCAGGTATTCTCTATTTAATCTGCATTGTTTGGATAGATGTATATTTTTGTCGATTTAATCTCCTTCGAAAAGTAATGCCAAACACCCTCTTGGGTATCAATTATTCCACTAATCCAATGCATCAGTACAAATTTTGGGAGGTTTTGTTTAGGCCTATTTATAGGTCTCTTTTAATATTTACTATATACTCGTATAAGATAAGAACCGAAAGTAGAGAAACGTAAATGAAAATAATGCCATCTTAGTATTCGGTTCTTTAAAAAGAATATCCGATTTCAAACTAATACAGGTCAAGCTGAGTCGGCGCCAAACTTAAAATACTGAGACATGCTGAGTATAGGTTTTATGTCTTTACAAATTATAGTAAGCTTGATATTATTCTAGATAAAGTGTTGATATTATTCTAGTTGCCTGCAAAGAATAATGCTTTTTCTACTTTAGACCATTGTGGAGCCTAGATGCATTTGGAACCTCATACCATGTGCATATTGTTGGAGAAAAATAAAAAATACATTGTTGACAGCTACAAACAAACCAGTAACAAAATTTGGTAAAATGTGGGTAGCATAAAAAATTTCATAGATTTCAACAATGATAAAAGAAAACAGATTGTCCCCTTGCACAACTTATAATATTCAGCTTGCCTAGGAACGAGTCCGTTTTTTTAATCTGGCCGGTGCAAAATTTGCCTATCATTTACGTTACATTTAAGCTTCCAACCATTCTAATAAGTTTGATGGTAGTAGTAAAATTTCTGATTTCAATAGAGTGGTGAGCAATTTTTCGAGCTTGACAGAAAATATTCTTATTTAGATGTAATTCTGCAGTAACTGATATAAACAAAAGTAACAATAATAACATGAATCAAGTTAGAGCCGCATGAAATTGCTTCGCATTTAGGCTTCAGACTAAGAATAAGAACTTAGTTTCTTCTGTAACAATTGGCGTGACAATGTGCCATTTCACTATTTATGATTCAGAACACTGCAAACTGGCCTTTGATTGCTCCCCTGCCTTCATATGGAAGAGGGCGAGAGCGTCCTGGAGGAAGATATATGAGCTTCATCCATGGAGAAAATGTCCATGATGTAATTATTACTGGTATGTGTGAATGCCTGTACTTCAAATGCACTCATAACTTATTGATTTCCTTCTGCGTTTTCTTTTAACATGATTGACTGTTTTCTTAGGTGAGAAGGGAACAATCGATGGCCAAGGTGGGGTTTGGTGGAACATGTGGAGGCAGAGAACCTTGCAATTCAGTAGACCAAATCTTGTCGAGTTCAAGGACTCTAGAAACATCATCATTTCCAATCTGATTTTCAAGAACTCGCCATTTTGGACTATTCATCCTGTATACTGCAGGTACTGTCCCAACCTCGTGTAATATAGATGTATACGCTACTTACTAACATGACCTTACCTTTCTGTCTTTATGCATAAACAGCCATGTTGTTATTCATCATGTCACCATATTGGCTCCTCCTGATTCACCGAACACAGATGGGATTGATCCAGGTATGCAATATGATGGAATTACAGACTCCTCGTAAACACAAACCATATTTGGCTACTTTTTGTGAAGGCGGATATTATATTGCTATATAACAAAATTTTATGACCAAAATAAACATCAGACTACATTTCAAACATGTGTACTTAACTCAGAAGTACTGATCTTTACCATTGCTGCAGATTCAAGTTCCCATGTTTGCATTGAAGACTCATACATCTCCACAGGAGACGACCTAATAGCAGTTAAAAGTGGCTGGGATGAGTACGGGATTGCATATAATCGTCCTAGCAGCGATATCACAATCCGCAGGATCACAGGATCCTCTAAGTTTGCAGGAATCGCAGTTGGAAGTGAAACATCTGGTGGAGTATATAATGTACTAGCAGAGCAAATAACTCTTAGAAACATGGGAGTAGGAATACACTTGAAAACAAACATCGGTAGGGGTGGAATCATAAGAAACATCACTGTTTCTGACGTTTACATGGTGAACGTTCGCAAAGGAATCAAAATCGCTGCTGATGTTGGTGACCATCCTGACAATAACTACAACCCAAATGCCCTACCAGTTCTAAAGCACGTGAGGATCAAAAACATACGGGGCAAAAAAGTCATGCAGGCGGGTCTGATACAAGGTCTAAAGAACTCACCCTTCACCGATATTTGCCTATCTAACATCAATCTTCACAGTACTATCGGTTCAAAATACGCTCCATGGAAGTGTTCTGATGTTAGTGGGGGTGCTATATTAGTTAGACCATCACCATGTTCAGAGCTTATCCAAAATAATCCCAAGGGCACATGCTCCACTCATATATAAATCTTACTTGTATAAGTTCAGTAAGTAATATTATCATACCAACAATATATATACATGCTTATTTTTGGGGGTGTTTGGATCTCTTACTTGTAACTATTTATCTGCTTATTTTAAGTGCTTATCCACTAATAAAAACTGACTTAAACACTGAAAACTAATTATCTTCTAAAGTAGGCATATAATCACTTGAATAAGCAAACCCAAACACCTCTTAAAGTACTTATCTGCTAAAAAGTAGGCATCTAACCATCTTAGAGTCATGTTCATATTCAAGAGAGTGTGTTACATGGACTAGAACTTCATAGTTAAATTAACGCCTTAAAGCAACATACATATGCTCAAATTTATTTATCTAAATAGTACATCACTCACGGACACAAGAAAAACAGGAATGCATACAGGCACAAGTGTTCGATTACATCATACAATAATTCAAACATACTTATAAGTCTAAAAATAGCATAAGATCACTCCATACATAACATAACATAACAACAATAGCAATACTAGTCGCAAACTTGAAAATTCATCAATCAAAAGTATGCTTCAAAAACTTGCGAATACCCCTCATGAACCCGCCTTTACGCTCCTTCTTACTCTCAGAAAACTCTTCTTCTTTCTCATGGTGATGATGATGTCGATGGCCATACTTTCGGTTGAACTCAAACCTCTTAGTTGGAAACTTTTCGACGTCGAAATGAGTAGTAGTTAAATCAGACAAGATCATATCATTACCATAAGATACCACCCTCTTGTTGTTCTTGTAGTTGTTTTGATGATCATCATGGATCATGAACATCTTCTTGAACTTGTTCTTACATGGATGTTTTCTAACAAACCTTAATGGAATCCTGGTGTTTTCGTAAAAGTGTCGGTTGATGATCATGCGTGGTGGATCGATGGTTTTGAGGTCAAAGACTTGTGTCGTTTCAGATTCTGGAATCTCGACAGGGACAGAGACAGATTGTGTTGTTGTCTTAGGTTGTTCATGTTTGGTCGGAAGAGATATATCATCTAAGGCGATAGTAACAGTTGATACAGTGAAGAACAAGTAAATGAAGATCGTCAATACGATGATACTTTTCTCCATGGTTGGTTTTTTTTAAAAGAAAAGTGATGTTATAATGTGAAAGATGAATATATATAAAATATATGGCTTAATTAGTCCATAAAATTAGTTTTGAGAAATGTTGTCGTTAGTCCTCGTATGTCAATTTCCTATTCTCGGTCACTCGGATGACTTAATGACTGTTAAGTATGTTGGTATGAAATTTGGTCACTTTCGTATTCAAGCATCCAAGTCATCTGGCAATCTAGGCCCAAACGAATCTAGATATTTTTATACGAGTCATTTTCTTTACTCAATGCGGCTAACATAAACACAACTCTTAACACTTAATAGGTCTACTTCAGTCACTTTTAAAATTGTTGAAGAGGTATTTAGGTTCAAACGGGTTTGTTAGACAAGCATCAATACACTTATATAAAATTATTCTGAGTCTACATTTCAGGTCTACTTTATTCACACACATTAATGCAAACACCATATTTTTTTTCTCCTACCAACACCCACTACTGCCACCGCTACAACCGCCTTCCATCAATCACTTTCAGAGCTTTGACATCACTTTTCAACCATCATTGTTGCCAAGCACCAATCACAGGCCACCGTCCGCATTAGCGCCACTATCACCATCCATCTTGTCTATGAACAAATTGTGTAAGGGGAAAGGTTAAAGAATCACGCGTTCGACTTAAGTTGTGTGTTGGTGACCGAATCAGCACCAAATATAGCAGGGTCCACAATTTTTTTTATAGATACTAACTAAATAATACTACAAACACATTTTGATGGACCGGGTTCATTTAAAATGCATTTAGGAAAAATCGATGTTTTTCTCAAGAATTAACACTATATCGAAAAAATCCATAGGGTTCTCGGGAACCCACGAGAACCCCCCTCATTCCGTCCCTGTGTTGGTGTGTGTTGGTAGACGGGTGGTCTAAATGAGTAAATTCTAAAATGACCATTCTACCCATATATTTAACAAATTTACTACTTATTCAACAGTTGTTAGTCTTTCGGATAAATAATGTTATGAAATCGAGATAAGGGACCTTATGGAACATTTCTCATAGTAAGGACTGTAAATAAGATTTGAAGTAACATCAAGGACTAAATGTGTAACCTACCATAAGTATATATAAAAGGGGTTGTCGATAAGTGTGGATCAACCGTACACGTGGCAAGATATTTAATGTGAAGATGAGTTTTGAGCCGTTGGATTAGTTTTGGAAAACGAGTTTGTGTTGGACTTTGTCTCTAGTCGCTTTCACCCGTTCTTCACGAAACAAAATTAACAATTTTTTAAGTGTTTTATTTTTGTGGCAAGATAATTTGTCCAATCAAATAAATTCTTACTTTTTTGTAATTGTTTTGATTTGACAAACTATTATGACACATTATTGTGTGGAAGTCTTTTTGTAAAAAAAAATTGAACATAGTATTTCTATTTATTTTTTATGATTCCTATGTCCACATGCATTTTACATAAAAAAATTTCACAAGGTATGCTAGTTTGCAAATTAAAGTAAAAGTAGGGCTGTAAACGAACCGGACGTTCATTGAACATTTCGTGAACCGTGCGGTAAGATGTTCGATTATGTGCGCTTATTTATTAAATGGACGAACATGAACAAGATTTTCTGTCCGTCTAGTTAAATGAACGAACATGAACACACGCTTCGTCCGTTTATTAGCGTTCGTGAACGTTCGATTATTTCGTTCGATTATGTTCGTCCGATTACGTTCGTTTATTTCGCTCGTTTACGCTCGATTATTTCGTTCGTTTATGCTCGATTATATCATTTGATTAACATATCAAATATTGCAAATTTTTGTTAACTTGTATATATCGTTTATGCTCGATTATATCGTTTACGTTCGTTTATGTCCGTTTATGTTCATTTTTTGTCCGTTTATGTTCGTTTAACTCATTAATGAACGAACATAAACGAACATGAACAAGTTCAAATCTAAATGAACGAACATGAACAAAAATTTTCGTCCGATTACGCGTCCGTGTCCGTTTATTTGACCGGCTAAAATTAAATGGACGGACACGAACACGCCTCCGTCCGTGTCCGTCCGGTTCGTTTACAGCCCTAAGTAAAAGTTCAAAATTAAAAAAGAGAATAACATATATTATTATGACACATTATAGTATATATTTTTTTATGTAAAATGCATATGGATATAGCCAGGGACGGAGCCACATATACTTTTGGGTTGGCCAAGGCCCACCCTCATATTCTAAGAATTACTACATGTTTACATATTTCATACTAGTAATTTAAAATTAGTCCATTAATTAGACCCATCCAAAGTTTCAAAAATGATTTAAAGTTTATATATTAATTTTGATTGTAAGCACACATTTATTATAATCTTACATTAACTCAAACTTGAAAGTTTACACATTTCATATATCTTTACTTTTGTTTTTCACATGTATGCAAAGGCATTATTACAGATGCTTCCAATTGATTTAAACATATATATCGTCACATTTTAGTCCAATTGTTAGATCAAAGTTTTATTACACAAAAGATTCTACTTTTATTGTGCAAGTCATGTTGTGAATTATCGATATGCATTTGAAATAGAAAACTAAGATTATATCATTTTATCATGACGACATTCGAGTAATTGCTACATTCATATTTGGCCCACCCATGTCGAAAATCCTGGCTTCGTCACTGGATGTAGCATCATTCACATACATTATACATAAAAAAATCCGCATCATGATGTGTATGCTAGTTTGTGAATGCAAATAAAAGTAAAAGTTCAAAATCAAAAGAGAGAATTTTAATTACATTTTGTTTTGGTTTTTTGTTTACACAGAAGATTGATTTTGATTTTATTGTTATGACGTCTTAATATGATTTTGATAACTTTATTAGTGTCGGTAACTTGGATCTGAAGGAGTTTAGTTAAGTTTTGAGCAAATTATTATTTTATCTATTATCTATCTAAATCTATATCTATATCTATACTTTTATATTACATTATAAAGCATTTGAGACATTTTATTTTTAGAAAATCTTAAAATTCAGACTTTTTCCTTTTCTTTTATGGAAATATCATTTTTTAATAACAAACACATCCATCTAACAACATTTTGTAATAACTTTTTGTTATGCGCAATATTACCATCCATCTCATTTTAGGGAAACACATCTTAAAGTGACATGTGTCATTTCTTAACTAAAAGACCACCTTTATTTTTAAATTGAAATAACTTTTTGTCTATTTTTTTATGATTTAATTTCACCATATTTTTTAAAATTTTGTGCTTTTTAATTCAACATCCATTTTAATATATTTTTATTAATTTTAGTTTTTTTTATTTTTAATGCTTCCGAAACCACTGTTTTGCGTGGTACCTTCTAGTCTTCATAATATATATATGTATATATACATATATATACACATAATATACACACACACACACACACACATATATATATATATATATATATATATATAATAAAAGAAGGTTTTTTTAAATGTTGCTTATGTCAAAAATGACATCACTAATGACATCATAAATGATGTCACTAATACCAACATGAAAATGCAAATTATTAACTATGAAGTCCTTCATTTCATTTAACTCTGCAATTTAATGGAGATTGTGTGACTTTTGACTCACAATTAATATGAGCCGAAAATTATGCAAGGTTAGCATAAATACAATGTGCTTTTATTCTCCCATAAATCTAGCGTTTCTTTCACACAAATTATATGATAGGTTCAAAATTCAAACGATTACTCATCACGGGTATATCTTCATTGCTATCGCCATACTTTTTTTATGTTTAAATTCACACTCAATGTTTCATCTTCTTTTTTATTAATACGTTTCAATTTTCACATGTTGATTTGGAGATGTCGAGATAAACCCAATTGAAGAATGAAATTCAAGATGTCTTTTATTCTAACTTAAATTTGGTTTGGTTCATTCGAGTAACATCTATATCTTTTGCTGCTTAATTATAATTTTAATTCTAATTTTAATAAACAATTTTTTTATTGATCGAAGGTCTAGATTCATAAATTTGTTTGAATTGAATTTGATATTATTTTTGTGATTTGATTTCACAACCTCGACGTCTCTTTGTTCTCAATATCGAAAGTTCATTCATCTCATTTTCGAAGGTATGTATAAATCAAAATTTATGACTAAATGTGATGTGTCAATCAGATTAATACAAAATTAAGGGTTTAACTCATATGTTTAGTTTTAGTATATAATCCAAATTTAGGGTTTAAGTCTCGATATAAACTTTTTTGGTTGTCTGTTAAAATAAGTTATTTTTCGATCTCATCAAAATCCATATGCAAGCTGTAAAACTAAGTGAAATCAAAAACCGGGTTTTGCTATTGTTGGTTGAATCGACTAATATTTTGAATGTGTATGTCAATTGATAGTCAAATATGGTAATCTTGGTTGTCTCTTCCAACTTTAAACGGAATTAAGGGATTTGTTAATCATTTTTTATTAGTTTTGGTGTTTTGTGTCTTTTCATACTTAGTAAGAAAAAACTACTCTTTTAATGATATGGTGATGTTTAAATTATTTACGGCGTTGCTTATTAGAATGGGTGAAAATCTTTGCTTAGGGGTTTTAATTCTGATATTCAGGTTTTCTACGGGTTGACTTATATGTCATCTTAAAGCTGCTTAACAAGTGTTTGATATAATGTTTAACGATGGTTGTCTTGTAAATGAGAGAACACTTAGTCTTTCACAATGTTGATTTATAATTTTTTAATGTTGTACATACATTATAAATGAATTCTTATAATATTTACTCTTTATTGTTCTTTCCTATGGCTATATCTAACAACTTATATTTCTCTGTGTCACTTAATTGAGATTGATTGACTTTTGACCCACAATTAAAATGAATAAAAAATTATACAAGGTTACCTTATGATTCTAATACATATTATTACATAGATGTATCACACATTCTATTTTAATGGAATGTACAACATTGAACACATTTGCATGAACTAATTATGTAATTATCGCTTCAGGCAAGATCTTTCGAGAAGAATCAATTGTTCCAGGTCAGCAAGAAACTAGAACCGAAAGGTAATCTATGCTTTGTGACTTTCATGCTCTGTGATTATAAAAGTAAGGTGCTTTGCTCTAATTTATAAATTTGATTACTGTGCTTTATTCTAAAATTGCTCATTGTGACTTGATTTTCATTCATATTTATTTATTATTGTTAAAATTGGTGGGTCGATCTATTCTCTTTTTTTAGTCCAGTTTTGTTTGAAGTTTGTAAATACTTATGTTAATCTGTTAAAATTATTCTTAAATAAACTATTACTTGGTCTTTTTATCTCCAATTGCAAGCATGAATCTTAAAACTATATCTGTTAAATAAACTATTACTTGGTCTTTCGAAAATTTCCGCTAAACGTTTGAGAATTAAATTTTCGTAAATTTTAGTGTTTGAACTTTGTTTTTTTAAACTTTTTATAAGCCACCCGTGATTTATCACGGGTTTATAGGCTATTATGTAATTATCGCTTCAGGCAAGATCTTTCCAGAAGAATCAATTGTTCCAGGTCAGCAAGAAACTAGAACCGGAAGGTAATCTATGCTTTGTGACTTTCACGCTCTGTGATTATAAAAATAAGGTGCTCTGCTCTAATTTATAAATTTGATTACTGTGCTTTATTCTAAAATTGCTCACTGTGACTTGATTTTCATTCATATTTATTTATTATTGTTAAAACTGGTGGGTCGATCTATTCTCTTTTTTAGTCCAGTTTTGTTTGAAGTTTGTAAATACTTGTGTTAATCTTTAAAATTGTTCTTAAATAAACTATTACTTGGTCTTTTTATCTTCAATTGCAAGCATGAATCTTAAAACTATATCTGTTAAATAAACTATTACTTGGTCTTTCGAAATTTTCCGCTAAACGTTTAAGAATTAAATTTTTGTAAATTTAAGTGTTTGAACTTTGCTTTTTTAAACTTTTTATAAGCCAACCGTGATTTATCACCGGTTTATAGGCTATTATGTAATTATCGCTTCAGGCAAGATCTTTCCAGAAGAATCAATTGTTCCAGGTCAGCAGGAAACTAGAACCGGAAGGTAATCTATGCTTTGTGACTTTCACGCTCTGTGATTATAAAAGTAAGGTGATGTGCTCTAATTTATAAATTTGATTACTGTGCTTTATTCTAAAATAACTTATTGTGACTTGATTTTTATTCATATTCATTTATTATTGTTAAAACTGGTGGGTCGATCTATTCTCTTTTTAGCCTAGTTTTGTTTGAAGTTTGTAAATACTTGTGTTAGTCTGTTAAAATTATTCTTAAATAAACAATTACTTGGTCTTTTTATCTCCAATTGCAAGCATGAATCTTAAAACTATATCTGTTAAATAAACTATTACTTGATCTTTTGAAATTTTCCGCTAAACGTTTGAGAATTAAATTTTCTTAAATTTAAGTGTTTGAACTTTTCTTTTTTAAACTTTTTATAAGCCATCCGTGATTTATTACGGGTTTATAGGCTAGTAATAAACATATTTGTGAAGTTTCGAGAAAAAAATATATTTTTCGTCTTTTAGTGAATTTATTAAATAAATAAAATAAATAAATAATATTTTATTATTTAAAATCAAAAACCATGTTTTTAGGTAAAATTTCTAAGTATAAACTTTTTACAAAATTTCGACATGACCCGTACGCTCATACAACGTTTTCCAAGGTTTTTAACCTCTATTCCAAACACTTTTCAGACTTTCGACATTTTTCTGACAAAATTCCAAAATCTTGATCTTTGACGTCTATTAAAACGTTTTTCCCCAAAATATAGTTTAATATCACTTCATAACTGCATTTCACTTAAAAGTCCGTCAAAACTCTTATAACGAGAGTCGTCAGGACAGGCCTGACCAAATTATGCATCAACAGTACTCATAACATCAAAGTAACAAGCATAAATATTTTCATTTAACATATATTAGATACTAGAGTTGAGATCAACATAGACCCAATGAATTAATCTTAGCCACTCATTTTTTATCAAAATAATAAAAACTCACTTTCCACCTCTTTTAAAAAAATAAAATATCTTGCAAACGGTAAATCGTCAAACGACAAAAAATACACCATCGCGACGAGTATTTTTTATCTTTCAGTAGACATCCACTTCGATATACTTTCGAAGAACTTTTTTTCCGATTTTTTTTTCAGTCATGTCTGAAAAAATCACATGTGATTTGTGATACAAATCACATGTAATTTTTTCCAGACGTATTTTTAAAAAAATTCAAAAAAAATTTCGTCGAAAGTATATAGAAGTGTCCCTCTATAAAAAGATGATTTAATTCTCGTCCCGATAGTATGTTTTGTTTTGCGTAACGATTAACGGTTTGTGATATATTTAATTTTTAAAAAAGCGGTGGAAAATAAATTTTTGTTATTTTGATTAAAAAATTATGATTGGCTCATTGAGTTTATGCTTATTTGAGTCTGTGTTAAATTTTGGACTTAGATCGCTAACATTATATTAACTTTAACAAGCAAGATTTTCACAGCGCGTTGCTGCGGGCGTTAATTTTTCGCGCGTTAATTTTTCGCGCGTTAATTTTTTTTTTTTTATTTGTTTTTTCGCGCGTTTTTTTATGTTTAATAGTGTAAGTTTATTTTTTCTTGCACGTTACTGCGAGGCGTTAATTTTTCGTGCGTTGTTGCGTGTCATTAATTCTTTTTTTCTTTAAATTTTTGTGCGAGTTTATTTTGCTCGGTATCATATTAGTAGTGCGGGGTTTTACTTTTCAGTATCGTGTTAAGTAGTTTTTTTTATGGACTTACGCGTTGTTGCGTCGCGTTAAAATTTTATTTTTTAATTTTTTGCGAATTTTTTTTTTTGGTCTTATGGTGTAAAATGACACTGTTTAAGTCAATTCGAAAATGTTACCGCGGGTATTTTTTTTATTTGAATGCGTCGGTACTTTTATAACGTTTTTTTCCTCCATATTTTGTGCCAACAATTTTTTTTTTTTTTTTTTAAACTTATTGGTCCGGGCCAAAATTTTGGGCTTCTTTTTGGCCCAGCACTGTAACAGTGCTGCAGTGCTTAAAATGAATAGTGCACATAGGGTCAAAAACCATAATTCTTTTTTTTCCTTAATTTTTGATGCGAGTTTTTTTGTCGGTCTATATTTAATAGTGCGGGTTTACTTTTTCTGTATCGTGTTTATGTAGTTTTTTTTTGGTCTTAACGCGTTGTTTGACGTCGCTTTAATTTTTTTTTTTTTTTGGTCTCATGGTGTAAAATGACACTGTTTAAGTCAATTCGAAATGTTACCGGCGGATATTGTTTTTATCTGAATGCGTCGGTACTTTTAGTAACATTTTTTTCATCCCTAATTTGTGTTTACCGGTGCGAATTTTTTTTTTTTTTTAAAAAAAAAAAACTTTAAATGGGAGGACCCAATATTTTTGGCTATTTTTTGGGGATTTTTTGGCCAGCACTGTAGCACGTAGCAGTGCTACAGTGATTAAGATGAACAGTGGTAGTGGGCAAAAACGCCGTCGTTTTGATTCTCTAATGTCCAGCACTGTAACAGTGCTGCAGTGCTTAAAATGAATAGTGCACATAGGTCAATAAACCATTAATTCTTTTTTTTTCCTTTAATTTTGTGCGAGTTTATTTTGTCGGTCTCATATTTAATAGTGCGGGTTTACTTTTTCAGTATCGTGTTTATGTTTTTTTTTTTGTCTAAGAAGTTGTTTGCGTCGCGTTAAATTTTTTTTTTTTTGGTCTATGGTGTAAATGATCAGTTTAAGTCAATTCGAAATGTTACGCGGATATTTTTTTTCTGAAATGCGTCGTACTTTTTGTAACATTTTTTTCCTCCCTAATTTGTGCCGGCGAATTTTTTTTTTTAAAAAAAAAAAAAAAACTAATTGGGCCGGCCCAAATTTTTGGGCTTTTTTGGCCCAGCACTGTAGCACTGTAGCAGTGCTACAGTGCTTAAGATGAACAGTGGTAGTGGGCAAATACGCCGTCGTTTTGATTCTCTAATGTGTAAGTGTATAATCTGGCTTCACCCATTTTCTACGCATATTGCTAATAGGTACGTGATACATAGTCAAAATATTCCCGGCTCCATAATGTCAACAATAGGTACGTGATACATAGTCAAAATATTCCCCAATATGAATATTTATATGTAACATAAATAAAAAACTAGCAAAAGTGAAACAGCTTTTTTTTAGTCGAGCCATTCTACAAGGCTACCCACTATGGCTCGGTCGACCGACTCGGTCGCCGTTGGTCGCCGTCTCGTTGTCATAGTGGCTAGTCGGTCGCCAAGACAAGTCAAAATTGTCAAGGTCACGACCGTTGTCGAGCTAAGGAAAAAACAAAAAAGGGCCCATTTTTGATTTTAATAAAAAAAAACTTTTTTTAAATTTTATAATTTAAAAACTTTAAAACACTATAAATACCCAACTTATTACACCATTTTATACACACATTCAACCCACTTATTTTTATACTTCTCATTTCTATACACACAATGGCTTCCTCTTCAAACCGCCGTGGAAAGGCCAATACGACACGACCATGGACAACAGCGGAAGAAATAACGTTGTGTACAGCTTGGTGCAACACGATGGAAACGTACGGGTCAGGAGACATCACGAAAAAAGGGTTTTGGGAGGATGTTTTTGATAACTTTGAGAAAGACATGGGAGGAACTATTCGAGAATACGATGCCATCGTCTCCAAATGGAAAAATTCGATTCGTCCCAAAGTTGCTGCGTTTAGTGTCGTTTACGATGGTGTCCAACGGATGGACGAGAACGGGTCTTCTGACCTCGTTTTGTTTCAAAATGCGTTAGCCGAATTTCAAACTGTGTACGGACATCCCTTCACAATGGTGGCGTGTTGGAGAATTTTGAAAAATCATCCTGCTTGGACAGAAATTGAAGTGCCAACATACCAACAACGTAATAATTAAGTTTAGTTTAAGTTTGTAATGTATTTTATTTTATTATGTAATGTTTTTTTAATGTATTTGAATAATTATTATGTACTGTTTTTTATGTAATGTTTTTAAATGTATTTGAATAATTATTATGTACTGTTTTTTATGTAATGTTTTTAAATGTATTTGAATAATTCAGTATTTATATTTTCAAATTTTAAATTTCAACGTCTACTTTTCCATTATAAATACCCATCATCATCTCCTCATTTTCTCACACAACTTCTTATTCAACTCTCTCACACATTCAAACCACTTTTATACACACACTATGACTAACGAACAAAATGAGGTGCGAGATGCTATCATTAGCCGACTACGAAAGGAACAAAAAAAGAAGTACCAGTTGATTAACAATTTATTGGGGGAGATAAATCGTTATATGCTCCAGAATCTAGATCGGGCTGAGAAGGAAACGAGAGTGACTTCGCTACCTCTCGACGAGCCACTAAAAACCTTCACTTTGCAAACTCTGTGTTTGAGCTCGGTATCGGATAAGCGTATCGCAACCATCTTGGAGGCGGCTAGAGAAAAAGTGATTGAGAGCATAAATAACAGAGACAAAATGATCCAGACTTACCAAGCAATCTAAGAATGTGTTCTCGTATCGTTTCATGCGTTTACGTTTTTATCTATGTATTCTTTTATATTACGATTTGAATTTTGTTGTTATGTAATGTTTCTTTATTATTTATGTAATGTTTTCTATTATTAATGAAATTTAAATTTGAAGTTAAAAAAATTAAAAATGAAAAAAAAATGAAGATCGCCTTATAGTGGCAAAAGGTCGCTTGTAGGTCACTGGAGAGAGAAAGCTGATATGATACCGAAAAGTGCAGGTCAGGACCGACTGCCATAGTGGGCAGCCTAACACAATTTAGATCGAGGGTTTATCAGAGAACCGTTACATATATTTTAGCAACAAAAAAGTTTCATAATTAGTACTCAACTACATAAAATAACAAGATGGTATAGAATTGAGTAATGAGAATTGATTTGCACACATTTAAAATTGATAGTAACATTTTAATGTGTGCATTAAATACTTGTATAATACTAACGGTTTGCTTTAAGTGTTTATACATTTGAGTGTGCAAATAATATATAAGAGTGTGCAAATCATCTCTCTAAATGAAAACGTACCTATATTTACATGGAAATCTTACGAAGAGGGGCGGATGCATGTATGAAGTATGGGGAGCGGTGCCCTACATGGCTAGCCTGACAAGATGAGATTTTAGTTTATTTTTTTTTTGATTTTGACCTTTTTTGAAAGTGCCTTTCACCCAAAACTCAAATTGCCCTCCACCCGCATACTAAAACCCAACATTCAACGCTCTAAAATCTTATAAATCATTCATCTCTAAGTAACAATATTCGATTTATCATTTGAATACTAGTTTTT